>JAVJIF010030724.1:0-56143 GCA_038442645.1 Agave tequilana | reverse complement strand
GCTAAGCATTTAGTACAACAAAGATCAGAGTACACGACCAAAGCGTGATATCCATACATATGCCAACATAAAAGTACAAGTACAAGTCATCACAAAATATGATAAAATATTACACATTACATGTATCTTTTATCACAACCAAGTTCAAAAGCAAAAGATACAATATAAACACAAAATGCTCACGAGTAGGATGAAGATCCCGTGAGTCAAAAAGAGAGATCTGGCACAAAGACTGGAGCTAATCGGCCTGCTCACTAAAGAAAGCTTGATCTTCTGTGGATGGCTCCACTTCGATCCAAGCTTCGGAACCTGAACATACAAATCCAAGGGAGTCAGGACCTCCCAACAATGAACAGGCTACAGCCAAATGGCTAAGAGACAAGAATATGCTACAGCCAAATGGCTAAGAGACAAGAATATGAGAGTTAGAACAGTATAATGAATACAAATCAGCAAGTAATGGAAGCATAAAGAGTAAAAGTCCGAATACAATGAATCCACAGTTAGAGTCTATCATTATTATTACTTGTCTTACTGTGATATCTAGCTATGTGACCCAGCGTCCCAGGGCACATAGATCCATATCCTAGTAAAGCAAGGTTGTTATTGGAAACCAGCGGGATTATCAACGAACTATGTTTACAGTGGATCCCGTACATGCCCGGGATAACGGTCCAGGATTGTTCCATTGCTTGGTGACAGAAGCCAGCCGCTAGGCTAACAGGAGGGACTTATGTATGCCCTTATCATGATGGTACCAGTAAGGAGGGAGCAAGCACTCCCCTCGGTCCCCTGGTGGCCCACAGGTCAGACCGGAACATGAGTTGCACAACATTCCTAAAACCACTGTAAACACGAACACATATCGATATCCGCATGTTTTCCCCCGACCCAATATAAGTTGGTCCATTTATATAAAAGTCAAGTGTATCATGCTTGGTTCAAGTGATGGCATGATAAGTGGTGATATCCATTTATTAACAAGTTATGGAATGAGAATATACAATAACAAGCCATGAAGTAGCAAGAGGTAACATCCATCAAGTAATAGGTCATGAAGTATCAGTCATGAAGCATAAACAAGAATAATATATCACACATGTATCAAGGGTAAGATCTAATTTCAGAAAAGAAATCAACTATAATAAACAGCCTAAATTAGTCGACTAGGTGGAAGGGTTAGTCGACTAATAGTGGTCTCTAGTCGACTAACAGTCTGAATTAGTCGACTAAAACTGGGTTCCAGAGAGTTGAGATTCTGTTTCAGGAAAAGTTAGTCGACTAGGGAAAAAGGGTAGTCGACTAACAGTGAACTCAAGTCGACTAACAGATACGTAAGTCGACTAAATCTGAGATACAGAGAGTTGAGTTTCTGGTTCAGGAAAAGTTAGTCGACTAGGGTAAAAGGGGTAGTCGACTAACAGTGATTTCCAGAGAGTTGAGGTTTATTTCCAGAAAAGGTTAGTCGACTAATAACCAGGGTAAGTCGACTAAAACTGAGTTTCAGAAAAAGGTTATGGTTCAACTAGATGGATTAGTCGACTAATCCCTAGGTCCAGTCGACTAATCGTGGCCAGAAAATAGCGTACAGAGCAGAATTTGCTGGTCGAATTTGAAGGTCAAAAATATGATTTTGAAGGCACAAGTGTACAAGATGTGGAAATACAAGTATACTAGGAAGTTTACAAGTCTTGGTGAGTAAAAATACTCACTAGGAGTGATCAATCGATGTTTTATGCTATCGAAAGGGTCGTTGTCGACGAATAGCACCAAGGTGATCTTTGGCGGCGAAGAAAGCTACGATCCAAGTTCCAAAATGGTTGCTTGAGGTGGAGATGATGATCTTGTGGTGTTGTTTTGGAAGTAGGTGGTTGAAGTTGAGATGGAGAGGGAAATGGTGAAGGCTAATACTTTGGTGAAATGAAGAAAAAGGAAAAGAAATGTAAAGGAAATGTTTATATAGGTTTTAGATTTTGTAAAGGAGTTGCAAATAATGTAATTGAGAGGGGTTTATTGCAAATAGGAGAGGGTGAGGTGTCCCTCACTTGGCCACTTGGCTGGCCATGGGAGAGAGAGAGAGTAAGAGATGCATTAAATGAGGAAGTAGGTGGGAGTTGGTGGAATTTTGGAGAAAGTGGAATTATTGAAAAATTGGAAAATTTTGAGGCTTGTGAAGGAAGTAAAGGAAAATCAAGAAAAAGGGAAAAGGAAAAGAATTATGAAAAGGAAAGATATTTTCTTTGGCTTAAAATTTAAAAATGTTGAAAAGACAATTTTCCAGGTTTAAGTCGAAGATGCGGAAAACATTTCGGAAAATACCGAAATCGTCCGAAATTCAAGTATCTCGGAACGACCCGAAAATTTTACCAAAAATCAAGAATAATATTTTAAGACTCATGGTGAAATTCGTTTGAAGAAATAATTTATAGTTTTAAAACTAAAAATCCCGGAATCAGTTATCTACCGACTCCGTTGGAATTTTCATAAATTCATAAAATTCTCAGAAAAAGTATTTAGATAGAAAATATGATCCTAAGAAATAAAGTCTAAAGGACCTTCTAGAAATTCCTAACTGTTTGTGAATTAAAAATCCGAGAATCGATCAGCGGCACTGGTCGACACCGGTTTTGAAAATATTTAATTAAATTCAGGAAAATGCCAGAAAATCATAGAAAATATATAATATTGGAAAATGATTTTTAAAACTGAAATCGGTCAAATACAGGAAGTAAATCGAAAAATACGATCGAAAAACTAATACGCAACTAAGTACGTATTCCGGGAACGGGGTATTACAATCCATCCACCTTACAAAAATTTCGTCCTCGAAATTTCATAAAGTGAAAGGTAACAGCAAAGAAGGATAACCGTAGAGAAGGATAGAAGGAAAGAGTTTTACCAATCAAGAAGTGAAGAGTTGAGGGTAACGCTCACGGATAACATCCTCTCGTTCCCACGTGGCCTCTCCTGGCGCATGCCTGTTCCAAGACACCAACACTAAAGGTATAGCCTTATTCTTCAATGTCTTAACACTTCTGTCCAAAATGGCCATCGGTTGCTCTTGATATGACAAATCCGGTTGTAGTTCCAGTTTGGAGTGATCCAGGATATGACTATCATCCTTCACATACTTCCTCAGCTGTGATACGTGGAATACATTGTGAACTCCGTCCAAAGATGGCGGTAACGCCAACCTGTAAGACACATCTCCCACTCGGTCCAAGATCTCGAATGGGCCGATATATCTCGGACTAAGCTTTCCACGAGTACCGAACCGGATTACTCCTTTTGTAGGTGATATCTTCAAAAACACATGATCTCCAGTCTGGAATTCCAATGGCCTTCTCTGTGTGTCAGCCCAACTCTTCTGCCGACTCTGTGCTGCCCTGAGGTGATCTCTGATAATCCTGACTTTATCTGTTGTCTGAATCAGGATCTCTGGTCCCAAAAGTCTCCTCTCACCGACTTCATCCCAACAAATCGGTGACCTACACTTCCTTCCATACAATGCTTCAAATGGTGCCATCTTGATACTTGCCTGATAGCTGTTATTATAAGAAAATTCAGCCAAGTGAAGATGATCTTCCCATGATCCCTGGAACTCAATCATGCAAGCCCGCAACATGTCTTCAAGAATCTGGATAGTCCTTTCAGATTGTCCGTCTGTCTGAGGGTGATATGAAGTACTGAATTTCAGACGGGTTCCTAGACTTTCTTGGAGACTTTCCCAGAAATGTGATCTGAATCTTGTGTCTCTGTCTGATACAATACTAACGGAACTCCATGCAGACGAACTATCTCCTTCATGTACTTGTCTGCCAGAACCTCTGTTGTCTGACCTACCCTGAATGGTATGAAGTGAGCTGATTTGGTGAGGCGATCAATGATTACCCATACAGCATTATTACCCTTAGGACTACGAGGTAATGCCGTAACAAAATCCATGGTGATGTGCTCCCACTTCCATTCGGGTATTGGTAAGGGTTGTAGAAGTCCAGCTGATCTCTATGCTCTATCTTTATCTGCTGACAGACTAAGCACTTGGCTACATACTGAGCTATCTCCCTTTTCATAGCATTCCACCAAAACTGCTTCTTTATGTCCTGATACATTTTGTTTCCCCCTGGGTGTATGGAATAGGCTGAACTGTGTGCTTCTGCTAGAATCTTCTGTCGAACTTCTCCTTGGGGAACACAAAGTCTGCTACCAAAATACAAGGCATCATCCGGATGAATACTGATATCAGTCCTCAATCCAGCCTCTACTTGAGCTCGGAATTGCTGTAATCTGGGGTCTTCCTTTTGAGCTTCCTTGATCTCATCTATCAATGCTGACTGAATCTGCAAGGTCATGTACTGTCCTGCCTTATCAACTCCTCGAACTACCAACATTAAGTCCAATCTGATGATGTCTTGAATCAACTCCTTCTGCTGAGTAAGTTGGACTAGCACTCTATTCTCTGGCTTCCTGCTCAGTGCATCTGGAACTGTATTGACCTTGCCCGGATGATATTGCAAGTCTATATCATAGTCCGCCATTAGCTCCAGCCACCGCCTCTGCCTCATGTTCAATTCCTTCTGTGTGAAAATATATTTGAGGCTCTTGTGATCCGTGTATATCAACACTTTGTCTCCCAGAAGATAATGCCTCCAGATCTTTAAGGCAAATATAACAGCTGCTAGTTCCAAGTCATGAGTTGGGTAATTCCGCTCATGAGTCTTCAGTTGCCTGGATGCATAAGCTATGACATGATCATGTTGCATAAGTACACACCCCAGGCCTTTTCCTGATGCATCACTGAATATGACCATCCCTCCTCTTCCTGAGGGAGTCCTCAAGATTGGAGCTGAAATGAGCCTCTGCTTCAATTGCTCAAAAGCTGCAGTACATTCCTCTGTCCATATGTACCTTTCTCCTTTCCGGGTGAGCTTGGTCAACGGGGCAGCAATTCTAGAGAAATCTTGGACAAAGCGTCTGTAATAACCGGCTAGTCTAAGAAAACTCTTAATTTCAGTCACCGTCTTTGGAATTGGCCAGTCCTTCACTGCCTGGACTTTGCTAGGATCAACTGAAATTCCTTCCGCTGAAACTATGTGTCCAAGGAAGGCCATACTGTCCAACCAAAAGTCACACTTGCTCCTCTTAGCATGAAGCTGCTCCTGCTGGAGAGTCTGCAATACAATCCTTAAGTGTTCTGCATGCTTCCTGTTGCCCTTTGAATAGATCAAGATGTCATCTATAAAAACCACTACAAACTGATCCAAATAGGGCGAGAACACTCTGTTCATCAAATCCATGAAAACTGAAGGGGCATTGGTGACTCCGAAAGGCATAACTAGAAACTCATAGTGGCCATAACGGGTCCTGAATGCCGTCTTCGGAATATCCTCTTTCTTCACCCTAAGCTGATGGTAACCCGATTGTAAATCTAATTTAGAGAATACTCGGGCTCCATGGAGCTGATCAAACAGATCATCAATCCTTGGTAAGGGATACTTGTTCTTGATGGTAACTTTGTTCAATTCTCTATAATCAATACAAAGCCTTTTACCACCATCCTTCTTGTTTGCCAATAATACTGGAGCTCCCCATGGTGAAGTGCTTGGCCGAATCAATCCCTTATCAGAGTATTCCTGCAGCTGCTTCTTTAGAATCTCCAACTCCGTCGGTGCCATCCTGTACGGAGCCTTGGATATAGGAGCTGTTCCAGGCACAGTATCAATAGAGAACTCAATCATCCTGTCAGGCGGAAGTCCTGAGATCTCAGCAAACACCTCTGGGAATTCATCCCACACCGGTATTCCCTTCCTCTGAATCTCCGAAGTAGTCATCCGAGTCTTTCTCTTGGTAGACTTCACTTCTCCACTAAATTGGAACTCCGGTTGAAGAGGGATTCTGAAATTGATCTTCTTCTCCCTACAGTCAATAACTGCATAATATTGACTGAGCCAGGTCATGCCTAAGATTACGTCGTATCCTTTGGTGTCTAGTACGAGCATATCTATGGCCAAGGTCTTATCACAAAGTTCTACTGGACAGTCAGCACAAACTCTAGAAGATGTGACTACTCCATTCCCTGTACTAATCTCCCATTTGTGGTCTAAAGATCTAACAGGTATGGAATGCAATGCCACAAAATGATCTGAAATAAAACAATGTGAAGCACCTGAATCAAAGAGGGCTAAAACAGGTTTAGAATGCACCCTGATATTACCTGTTATCACCTCCTCAGAAGTCTCAGCCTCTACTTCTGTCAAATTGAAGGCTTGACCCCTTCCACGCCCTGCAGCAGTCCTCTGGACTGGGCGAATAGCTTGCTGTGAAGGAGGGGGAATGGCTCTCTTCATCATCGATCCTTGGTTCCTCTGTCCAAGTGGCCCTGGAAGTGATCTCTGTCCATTTGGTCCCGGTAGTGCTGGCAAAGCTTGGCCGGCTATCCCCATTCTCCTGTGTGGACAGGCTTCGATGGAATGGTCTCGGGAACCACACACCAAACATAACCCATTTGCCCTACGGCAATTCTGACGAATATGGCCTGGTTTCTGACAATAGCTGCAGAAGGAAAAAGGTTGGGCCGTCTGGTAAGGAGCTGGTCGGAATGGTTGCCTCATTGTCTGAACCTTTGCTGCTCTGTATGGGCCTCCTCTTCCCATTGGTGGAAATGGCCTCTTCATGGCCTGGTTCCTCATCTGGTTCACTTGCTTCTTCTCTAGCCCACGCTCCACTTCTCGAGCTATGGTGAGAACTTCTGAATAAGTCTTCAGCTGCTGGGGCATTAAGAAGACCTGGATGTCCATCTGCAAGCCCTGCTGAAATTTACTTGCCCGCTTCTCCTCATCAGTTACCATGTATGGAGCAAAGCGGCTAAGTCTGAGAAATTCCGCGGCATACTCGTCCACGGACCTATTCCCTTGTTGAAGTCGGATAAACTGCTCTTCCATGTCCTTCTGAGCAGTGGCAGGGAAGAATCTGCTATAGAAACTCTTAGAGAATGTGTCCCAGGTGACAGGCTTCTCCAATCTTGCCTCCTCAGCTAGCCACCATGTTCTGGCTATATCCTTCAATTGAATCTTAGCAACCTCCACCTGATTCTCCTTTGGAACTCGAGCTGCATTCAACAAGTCTGAGGTATCTGTCAGCCATTGCTCAGCATCCAGGGGTTTCTCTTCACCCGTGAATATGGCTGGTTGCAGCCGTCTGAAGTCTGAAATATTCCCCGGCCTCTGTTCCTTTGGAGCTGCTAACTCCTGCCGAAGGAGTTCCGTCTGTTGCTGCTGGTTCTCCATCATCGTCTGAATGACCCTCAGAATATCGACATTCTCTCCCGTGGGTCCATTTGATGCTTGCCCAGAGTGGTTACGACCCGTCCTTCTCTCCATATCGAGTTGGGAAAAGATAACTGGAATTTGGAAACAAATGGAAGGAGTTTAGGACACAAGGGAAGGAATCAAGAAGGACTCGATAACTTTGTACATTGTAGTTGGCAATAGCAAATTACAGTAATTTGCTGCTTAATTGTACTATAGGTGTGAGAGCCTAGGCTCTGATACCAACCTGTAACGCCCCGATTCCACGAATACGGAGACGTCACTGCGACGTATATACGTAGGTCTGAAAGTGCCCCCAAGTATATACGCTAAGCATTTAGTACAACAAAGATCAGAGTACACGACAAAGCGTGATATCCATACATATGCCAACATAAAAGTACAAGTACAAGTCATCACAAAATATGATAAAATATTACACATTACATGTATCTTTTATCACAACCAAGTTCAAAAGCAAAAGATACAATATAAACACAAAATGCTCACGAGTAGGATGAAGATCCCGTGAGTCAAAAAGAGAGATCTGGCACAAAGACTGGAGCTAATCGGCCTGCTCACTAAAGAAAGCTTGATCTTCTGTGGATGGCTCCACTTCGATCCAAGCTTCGGAACCTGAACATACAAATCCAAGGGAGTCAGGACCTCCCAACAATGAACAGGCTACAGCCAAATGGCTAAGAGACAAGAATATGCTACAGCCAAATGGCTAAGAGACAAGAATATGAGAGTTAGAACAGTATAATGAATACAAATCAGCAAGTAATGGAAGCATAAAGAGTAAAAGTCCGAATACAATGAATCCACAGTTAGAGTCTATCATTATTATTACTTGTCTTACTGTGATATCTAGCTATGTGACCCAGCGTCCCAGGGCACATAGATCCATATCCTAGTAAAGCAAGGTTGTTATTGGAAACCAGCGGGATTATCAACGAACTATGTTTACAGTGGATCCCGTACATGCCCGGGATAACGGTCCAGGATTGTTCCGTTGCTTGGTGACGGAAGCCAGCCGCTAGGCTAACAGGAGGGACTTATGTATGCCCTTATCATGATGGTACCAGTAAGGAGGGAGCAAGCACTCCCCTCGGTCCCCTGGTGGTCCACAGGTCAGACCGGAACATGAGTTGCACAACATTCCTAAAACCACTGTAAACACAAACACATATCGATATCCGCATGTTTTCCCCCGACCCAATATAAGTTGGTCCATTTTATACAAAAGTCAAGTGTATCATGCTTGGTTCAAGTGATGGCATGATAAGTGGTGATATCCATTTATTAACAAGTTATGGAATGAGAATATACAATAACAAGCCATGAAGTAGCAAGAGGTAACATCCATCAAGTAATAGGTCATGAAGTATCAGTCATGAAGCATAAACAAGAATAATATATCACACATGTATCAAGGGTAAGATCTAATTTCAGAAAAGAAATCAACTATAATAAACAGCCTAAATTAGTCGACTAGGTGGAAGGGTTAGTCGACTAATAGTGGTCTCTAGTCGACTAACAGTCTGAATTAGTCGACTAAAACTGGGTTCCAGAGAGTTGAGATTCTGTTTCAGGGAAAGTTAGTCGACTAGGGAAAAAGGGTAGTCGACTAACAGTGAACTCAAGTCGACTAACAGATACGTAAGTCGACTAAATCTGAGATACAGAGAGTTGAGTTTCTGGTTCAGGAAAAGTTAGTCGACTAGGGTAAAAGGGGTAGTCGACTAACAGTGATTTCCAGAGAGTTGAGGTTTATTTTCAGAAAAGGTTAGTCGACTAATAACCAGGGTAAGTCGACTAAAACTGAGTTTCAGAAAAAGGTTATGGTTCAACTAGATGGATTAGTCGACTAATCCCTAGGTCCAGTCGACTAACCGTGGCCTGAAAATAGCGTACAGAGCAGAATTTGCTGGTCGAATTTGAAGGTCAAAAATATGATTTTGAAGGCACAAGTGTACAAGATGTGGAAATACAAGTATACTAGGAAGTTTACAAGTCTTGGTGAGTAAAAATACTCACTAGGAGTGATCAATCGACGTTTTATGCTATCGAAAGGGTCGTTGTCGACGAATAGCACCAAGGTGATCTTTGGCGGCGAAGAAAGCTACGATCCAAGTTCCAAAATGGTTGCTTGAGGTGGAGATGATGATCTTGTGGTGTTGTTTTGAAGTAGGTGGTTGAAGTTGAGATGGAGAGGGAAATGGTGAAGGCTAATACTTTGGTGAAATGAAGAAAAAGGAAAAGAAATGTAAAGGAAATGTTTATATAGGTTTTAGATTTTGTAAAGGAGTTGCAAATAATGTAATTGAGAGGGGGTTTATTGCAAATAGGAGAGGGTGAGGTGTCCCTCACTTGGCCACTTGGCTGGCCATGGGAGAGAGAGAGTAAGAGATGCATTAAATGAGGAAGTAGGTGGGAGTTGGTGGAATTTTGGAGAAAGTGGAATTATTGAAAAATTGGAAAATTTTGAGGCTTGTGAAGGAAGTAAAGGAAAATCAAGAAAAAGGGAAAAGGAAAAGAATTATGAAAAGGAAAGATATTTTCTTTGGCTTAAAATTAAAAATGTTGAAAAGACAATTTTCCAGGTTTAAGTCGAAGATGCGGAAAACATTTCGGAAAATACCGAAATCGTCCGAAATTCAAGTATCTCGGAACGACCCGAAAATTTTACCAAAAATCAAGAATAATATTTTAAGACTCATGGTGAAATTCGTTTGAAGAAATAATTTATAGTTTTAAAACTAAAAATCCCGGAATCAGTTATCTACCGACTCCGTTGGAATTTTCATAAATTCATAAAATTCTCAGAAAAAGTATTTAGATAGAAAATATGATCCTAAGAAATAAAGTCTAAAGGACCTTCTAGAAATTCCTAACTGTTTGTGAATTAAAAATCCGAGAATCGATCAGCGGCACTGGTCGACACCGGTTTTGAAAATATTTAATTAAATTCAGGAAAATACCAGAAAATCATAGAAAATATATAATATTGGAAAATGATTTTTAAAACTGAAATCGGTCAAATACAGGAAGTAAATCGAAAAATACGATCGAAAAACTGAATACGCAACTAAGTACGTATTCCGGGAACGGGGTATTACACATGTATTAACTGTTTAGTGTAAACACACTTATCGCATTCAGTGATAGTGAATCCATCTTTATCATGACGCTATCGAATTTATCATGTCATTATTTTGGAGTCTGTTTTAGACCGTATAAGGAATTTACTAATTTACACACTTTGTGTTCTTGGTCCTTGACTATAAATCCTTCAGGTTGATCCATATATATTTTTTCATTTAATTCACCGTTTAAGAGTGCAGTCTTGACATCCATTTGATGGATATCTAAGTTATGCAATACTGCAATTACAATTAACATCTGAATTGAGGTTATTCTTATTACTGGTGAATAAGTATCGAAGTAGTCAAGTCTTTCTGTAACGCCCCGTTCCCGTAGGTACGGGGACATTATGGCGGCGTACATACGCAGGGCGGAGAGACCCTCACGTACGTACACTAAGCCTCAGTTCAAGGAATAACCTCCATATAAATAAGAGTTCCAGCAATAAATAAGTACAAGAATACCTGTAAAAGGGGTCAATGATCATGAGAGATATAAAAATATGGATAACTAAAGAAATAAAAGCTAAATAATAAAGATACCTATGAATGGTATCGATGACGAGTCTCCTATGTGAATCCAATGAATATCTGGCAATATAATATATCGGATCTCCAACCTTGGCACGCAAACTTAGGGTCATCAGAAAGCGACCTAGTGAGTGGTAAAATGAAAGAAGCAGTAATATATACTACAGTAGTACAATCACGATAACATATAATATCCATCAATACCCAGTATGTTATAATAGTATTATCTATCAGTCCTATAAAATCATCATTACCTAGCTTGGTATTCGTATGTATATAAATAATAACCTGACGGTGTCCGTGGGAAACATAAATATACCATGAATAATCTTACTATAGTGTCATGAGTGTATAAGAATAGTGTGTGCACAAAGAATATGTATGGAATAGAAAATACATAAAATGCAGAGTATATGTGTACATGGGTAGTATGTTACCACATAAAGTGTAACATGTATCAGGAAGTGGGATACAGTATACAGGTCACATGAGTAACATGAGAAAGGAGAAATTATCAGGAACAGTAACAAGTACAACTAAATAATAGTATACATGTATCAGGCAAGTCATGTTATTTATATAATAATAACAATCAGTACCACCTGGTATTTTAATCACTCTCTTCCAGTATCCCATACCACTGGCAGTTCATACTAGAGTCCGCATTCCATTCGAACCCGTCCGGATATGGCATACGGGTACCATTATCCAAACGAGAGAGTGACCAAATAACAAGTGTTCCTGTCGTCACTATTGTTTATATTGTTCTATTATGTTAATTGGAAACCTAATGGTCAAGGAGCTCTTATCGGGTAGGTGTATCCCCTGCATATCCAGGATCACGGCCTTAAACAGACCTCTGGCTGCTGAGACCAGGACCAACCTGCTAGGGTGAACAAGTAACGAAAAACGGGAACTCAATGAGTGATTGAGATTTTCCTGCACACAAAATAATGAAGTTTAGATTGAGAAGTAAAGGTGTGCGAGGTGCTCAATACTATCCGCGGTAGCAAAGGCTATGCGGGTCGTGATCCTCAGGGAGGGACTAGCGATGGAAGCGTTTAAGTAAGTTATCTCTATTTTATGTATTTTCTTATTAACAATGGTATTTACAATGAGACAGGAGAAATAGATTGGAGAAAGGTGGAGTTGGTGATCTATACTAAAGAAATAGAAGAAAGGAAAAAGACTATAAAATACATACCTCTTCTACCTTGCTTACATTTGATCCGTGCGATGACTTACCTTGTCTTGGAAGGCGTACAAGTATGGCGTATAAGATCGTCCACCTTCTTAATCTACACTACGAAAATAAAAGACAAACTAACGAAGGTTTGTTCATCTCCATAGGCCATCAAGGGCTCTTCTTCGGCTAGGCAGTCTCAACGCAATTGGGTCTCATGGTTCACAAGACATTAGAGAGAAAATAGAAGAAAACAAGAACAAAAGAAACACAAGATTAAACAAGAATAAAAGAACATAAAAAACGAACCTCGAGTTGATTTATTTAACAATAGAAGAAGAGCAAAACTTACACCGATTGTCACCCTCAGTACAAGTAGATCTCCTTCCTCCATGAAAACATCCTCTCCTCTCAGTTACAAAAAGGAAAAATAAAAATTACAAAAGAGAAAAGAAAACTTAAACTAGAAGAAAGCCTAAAACCCCTAATTTTTGGCTCTGTATTTCGCTGGGCGCCCTTCTCGGTTGCACCGCAGGGGTATTTATAGGTGCAGAAGGCAGTAGAGTCCAGATCGAACTCCTCCACGAAACCTGTTGCCCTGGCTTATCCACTTTGCCGCGGAAACGCGGCTTGGGCCGCGTTTCCGCGGCCACGTGGCGTCGGTTGGCCACGCGCTTTGGCGCGTGGCCTCTCCTGGTCCGTCCATCTGGGCGTTTGCTTCTGGAAGTTTGATCCTGACTCTTTATCTTTGGATTTGGATATAACTTGGGAAGCAAGTAACTAGATCCCAAATCATTTATCCACGAATTTCCTTATCTTTGCACTCTCTTCTTTGGTTTTTATCCTCATCCTGCAAGTGTTTAGGGTTGAATAGAAGTCTATCCTTCCCTCTTCTTTGTATTTGCAACTTTTGCCCTTAGTATTTGCAATTTTGGCAATTAATATTTGCAACTTTTATATTGGGCTTGAATATGGGCTTTTGGGCTTCTTTTTAAGCTTTATTTCTTTATTTTAATATTTCGAGGTCTGCACACAATAAATCATAAAATATTAGTAAATGTGCAGAATTATAGGAAAAAATATGAAAATGTGATGGTAAATATAATGATAAAAATGCACTTTTCACTACCAATCACACCCCCACACTTATCTTTTTGCTCGTCCTCGAGTAAAAATCAAAGAGAAAAAGAAAAATTAATCTAACCTAACTCACTTTCGTAGGAATCACGGTTGCACTTAGTATGTGCAACAAGCCGTTAAACCCCTAGGTTACCCTAGAGGACGAGTGTTGTCTCGTGAGGGTTTTCAGCGGATTACACCCACAAAATCCATAAAAAGGAAAATATTTGAAATACTTTTGAAGAGACTAAATAGTCTATAAGTTTTAGGATTATCATTTTTATTCATTCTTTAAACATTAGTCTTTATACAGTAAATTGTTTTCCATTTTAGGTAAGATTTAAAATTGAATTTCTAATATAGTCTTTTTCGTTACCAAAAATCATATGCATCCTTATGAATTTATACTAGGAATTCCTTAACTTGGACTCTCATGCCTCTTTATTATTTATTTATTTATATATACTTTTTTTTATATGTATAACTCATCTAATTTTCTTTCGTGTAAGTATCAAGGCTACTTGAGGCCCTCATACCTAACTAATTGACTATTAGATGTGTTAGTGCATATATAAGTAATTTTTCTTGATTTCCTTAGGCTTTCTAATCCACCCATGTAACGAACTTAAAGTCGATGACTCCCAAACCGGTTGGCTTTAGGGCACCAGGTGAGAAAACACCCCGCGGACTCAAATTCGAGTGAACTAGGCCCCAAAACTAAGGACTTTATTTTATTTAGAACTCACCTTTTGGCGTGAATACTTATGCTTCT
This sequence comes from Agave tequilana, assembly GCA_038442645.1. Taxonomy (NCBI): domain Eukaryota; kingdom Viridiplantae; phylum Streptophyta; class Magnoliopsida; order Asparagales; family Asparagaceae; genus Agave; species Agave tequilana. Next base: position 42,085 of record JAVJIF010030724.1, on the reverse strand, counting down.
TGAGGCACATGTATCCAGCTTAATTGGTGATTTTTTTTTTAAATTTTATGAGGCACAAGGGTCTTTGTCTAAGAATCCTAGATATGCATTAGGTATGCACATTTCATTAAGGTAAAAATTAAGACTAACTATTATTCAATTTCTCCTCCTATACCTAAAAATTCAACAATATATTTATTTTGACCAAGTTTTTAGAAATCCTAATCATGATTTTCCTAATTCTTAAGACTAACTTAGATTTCTTTCAAAAGATAAGTCAAAATATTGTCCTTTTTATAATCTTTTTTTTTAATTAGCAAATTTGGTTAGTTTCTAACTATGTTAGTATGTTAGTAAGGCCTACCCCCACACTTATCTCATGCATTGTCCTCAATGTATGAATGAATGCATATATGCATGAAAAAGACGAAGGGAAGGCAGAAGTTACCTCAAGGTGGTGGTTCCGGTGGTGGTCTAATTGGGCCAAGCGTTGCTACCCAATCAAGATAATACAGTATTTCACGGGACCTACCTTTATTGACCTCTTTTTTATTTACATATTTACAGTCCCCAGAATGAATAGGATCATGGAAGATCCTCTCGTGAAACTTACTCCCTTTACATGACCAGTCCTGAAAAATCATCACAGAGTCATGGTCTATACTATGTCCAACAAAAGAATGTGACTTGGTAGAATGGTTGACTTGGACTCAATAATGATAGGTTCAGGAACGAATACCGACTCAGGAAAGAAACTTAAATCAAGTAAGGGTTCAGGAGTCGAGTTTGGTTCAAGGAGTGTGTCCAAGTCAAGAAGTTGAAACTCAAGTCCACAATCATCTTCCCACAATGGAATGTGACTCAATATTGGTGATTCAAGTTCAGGAATGATAGGTGTGAGAATCAAAACTGACTCTAAAATATTACCTAAGTCGGGTAACAAAACAGGAGTCTATAATGATTCGGGAATTTGAACTTGATCATAAATTTGAGAATCTAGGTCACATATTTCATTAGGTTCAATCTCATAAAAATGAGAACTTGCCAATTTGTCAATGGGACTTTCAAAGGTATGAAATTGGTCAAGTTCAATATGATGATCATCAAAAATGGGTGATTCAATTTCATGATCTATGGGTACAGGAATAAATGTTGGCTCAGAAAATTGGTCCAAATTGGGTAAGGATACCGGAGTCAACATAGATTCGAAAATGGAAACTGAATCGCAAAGTTGGGGATCGGGTTCACATTCACAATCTAATTCAATCTCATTGAAATTAAAACTAGCCAATTTGTCCAAGGATTGGGGTTGAGCAAGTTCATATTGATGTGATGAAATTGAATTTTGATCAAGGTCTTCTAGACAGAATGATTCTTGGTTCCTATCAACTTGCTCAAGAATGTTGGAAAGTCTAGAAATTTGATTATCCATTATATCTTGCAACCGATCCACTTTTTCTTCTAACCCATCGAATAGTTCAATGGTGGACTGAAACCTTGGTGATGTGGGAAGAGACGTATATGAAGATAATGGCTGAACAGGTGGTTGACCATATGGCTCAGGGTATTGAATCCCCATTGACTCTGTGAAGAGTAGTGATGATTATTCCAATCTTGTTCATAGTATTGGGACTGGGGCATGTAATGATTCGGATAAGACCAATCTGGCACACTAGGTTGGTCAAAGTTATGATATGCCGGGTTGGTAATATCCGAATAAGAGGTTGGTGTGTAATATGGATTCTCATTAAAGTTGAAAAAATTGTTGTTATAGGCCATATCACACAAGCACAAACAAAGAAAAAGAAAACAAACAAATAAGCAAAAAAAAAAAAAATTCTATCCTAAGTTAGGGTAGACTTATGACCTAGACGACTCCTAACTGGTTAGACTGTCCACGGGAGGTAGGGTGCAGACTTTGACCACAAGTTAATCAGCCAGGTCAGGGCAAGATTGGTGGGAGGTTTTCCGTCAAAGACGTTCTTTAATTAAATAACCACCAATCTTCGGGCTTTCGGCCCTCAATCCCCTTCCTAGACACTGATTTGGCAGGAGTCAACTTCCAGCACTGTTCCCCTTAGGATAATCTCCTAATTGAGTCCGAGATGTCCCTAGGGCCAACGTCTACTTAATTTTAATTAGGCTTGGGTTAGTGAGTGCTTGGAATCTGATTTTTGGGCCAAGGAAGGGTGATGAAATCCTCACCTTATCTTGTTAATGGGTTATGCCCTTAGAATAAATTTGTGCAAGTGTACAAAATATGTAAATAAGATTCACTCAAAGCATGAAAATCAACCAAGAGATGAGTCCTATTCTACATGAAATGCGAACGTACCTTGCTCCATCACTCTTCAACAGTAAAATAAAGGAATTGAAAAGACACGTGCCTAGGATGCAAACGTCTAATCAATTTTTATCTTTTACAACAAATATTTTACTGTTGAATTAATTAGCAGTATACAGGTTTATCACAGAACAAATTTTAACAGAGCAGAAAACAAATCTTGCACTTTTTAGCAACCTGCAGAAAGATACGTCAGTAGTTCACTACTATTGCCGCGGATCCGCGGCTATTGCCGCGTTTGCGCGGCAGATGAGTAGGCTCTACTGCTCTGCCTTCTAGGGCAGAGGCACAGAGTTGCTATATGTCCACTTCTGTTGTTGTTTTTCTGTTCTCTAAACCTGCAAACAGAAAAGAATAAACGAATTAGTTAATAATTTTTTTATTATTAGAGAATAACTTACCGTCCCTCCCCGGCAACGGTGCCAAAATTTTGATTGAGATTTTCCTGCACACAAAATAAAGAAGTTTAGATTGAGAAGTAAAGGTGTGCGAGGTGCTCAATAATATCCGCGGTAGCAAAGGCTATGCGGGTCGTGATTCTCAGGGAGGGACTAGCGATGGAAGCGTTTAAGTAAGTTATCTCTATTTTATGTATTTTCTTATTAACAATGGTATTTACAATGAGATAGGAGAAATAGATTGGAGAAAGGTGGAGTTGGTGATCTATACTAAAGAAATAGAAGAAAGGAAAAAGACTATAAAATACATACCTCTTCTACCTTACTTACCTTTGATCTGTGCGATGACTTACCTTGTCTTGGAAGACGTACAAGTATGGCGTATAGGATCGTCCACCTTCTTAATCTACACTACGAAAATAAAAGACAAACTAACGAAGGTTTGTTCATCTCCATAGGCCATCAAGGGCTCTTCTTCGGCTAGGCAGTCTCAACGCAATTGGGTCTCATGGTTCACAAGACATTAGAGAGAAAATAGAAGAAAACAAGAACAAAAGAAACACAAGATTAAACAAGAATAAAAGAACATAAAAAATGAACCTCGAGTTGATTTATTTAACAATAGAAGAAGAGCAAAACTTACACCGATTGTCACCCTCAGTACAAGTAGATCTCCTTCCTCCATGAAAACATCCTCTCCTCTCAGCTACAAAAAGGAAAAATAAAAATTATAAAAGAGAAAAGAAAACCTAAACTAGAAGAAAGCCTAAAAACCCTAATTTTTGGCTCTGTATTTCGCTGGGCGCCCTTCTCGGTTGCACTGCAGGGGTATTTATAGGTGCAGAAGGCAGTAGAGTCCAGATCGAACTTCTCCACGAAACCTGTTACCCTGGCTTATCCACTTTGCCGCGAAAACGCGGCATGGGCCGCGTTTCCGCGGCCACGTGGCGTCGGTTGGCCGCGCGCTTTGGCGCGTGGCCTCTCCTGGTCCGTCCATCTAGGCGTTTGCTTCTGGAAGTTTGATCCTGGCTCTTTATCTTTGGATTTGAATATAACTTGGGAAGCAAGTTACTAGATCCCAAATCTTTTATCCACGAATTTCCTTATCTTTGCACTCTCTTCTTTGGCTTTTATCCTCATCCTGCAAGTGTTTAGGGTTGAATAGAAGTCTATCCTTCCCTCTTCTTTGTATTTGCAACTTTTGCTCTTAGTATTTGCAATTTTGGCAATTAATATTTGCAACTTTTACATTGGGCTTGTATATGGGCTTTTGGGCTTCTTTTTAAGCTTTATTTCTTTATTTTAATATTTCGAGGCCTGCACACAATAAATCATAAAATATTAGTAAATGTGCAGAATTATAGGAAAAAATATGAAAATGTGATGGTAAATATAATGATAAAAATGCACTTTTCACTACCAATGAATGAGCTAATACAATAACGGGAAACGGGAGCTCATAAGCTATAATAGATGGTAGTCAGCATTACGTAGTCCCCTGCAGTGGGACAAACAATGGATCCAGACATCCACCCGACAAGATCTAATCAATTATTAAGTCTCCCCCATCCCCAAGTTATATTTATTATCTTGATACAATAAATCAGGAACAAGTACAGTACATGGTACATGTAACACGATAACAGGACATGAGCTCTCTTGATAGCAAGAAACAAGATACGGGAAACATGAAACAATAGATGTGGGATTCTAGAGGTGGCCCCCGTGGCTTGGATCCATGTGGCACTTAGTTCCACACATCGCATATTAACAGCTCACATGTCCAATAATGAGAATATTAATATAATAGTGACGGAAAACAATCATGTAACGGGAATACCGGACCACGCCTATAATAATATTCCATGTGACATGAACAGTGATCAATGTAACAGGAATACAAAGACAATCATCACATACACACAGGTGAATCCATGCAACAGTGAGATATAATTATAATAACAATATCAGTGCAATACATAATCCGTGGTAAATGACCACAAGTACATGCAATAATAGTGTTCAGTAAAACATGTATCTACGTGCGAAAATTGTGCCCCGTGTCCTAGAGTATCCATGGAATGTTAGTACTAATACATGTCAAAATAGTGATAGCGCAAATAATGGCACGTGAAATGACGGTGTTGAATATCCATGTATCAGTGGTCATGAACACGAAATAATAAAGTATCGTGTAACAGTGATACTTGTACATGGAATAACATGGAATAACAGTATCTATGAATAATAATATCTAGTGTAATGGGTATATAGAAAGTACAATATCTAATATACTAGAATGTTCGGGTAACGATTACGAGTACATGTAGACACGGTGTCTAGTGTGAGCCAGGTAACGATGATCAGATCATAGAATCGAGTATCAGATATCCCTATTTGTAAAAACGGTTACAATATTCTTAATATGATCAAGATTACAAAATTATTACTTACATTTATCTATTTTAATTATCAATTTATTAGTTCATTTTATTAACAATGATATGCTGATAATTACAAGTTATTATATTTACAGTGATTAACCGATAAACATGACTTATTTAGCAATCAACCAATTTAATTAAACATGATAACTATAATGTATAAAAGAAAACACTCACAAACTGACCATGAGAAGGTAGCTCTCTTTCCCTTGATCGCAACGGTTCCAGAATCGTCGAAATCGGACTCCGGATGCTCCAGATATCGCCCGAACACTAAAAGTAATAGAAATGGGTTAAATATGTAATAAATAAGGATTAAAATGTAATAATTATTATTTAACAGGGGGTTTTACGCAAAATTACCTTTTTATTGGGTTTGGATGCGGATTTGGTAAGATAACGGGTTGTGTTTAGATCCCATAACCTGACCTCATTAACTTAAGTTATTGGGTAAATGGGTTTATTGGTTTTAGGGTTAACGGGTTATGGGGCCTTGGATCCAATAGAGAGAGAGTGGGGAGTAGCAGGGCAGCGGCTGCTGCCATGGGCGCGGCAACGGCGGCGACCAGAGCGCCGCCGGCGCTTCGGTGCAAAAGAAGAGAGAGGAATAAAAAGAGTGAGAAAAGAATAGAGAGAGAGAGAGAGATTATTTATAGAAGAAGGATAAGCAGCAGCAGAAGAAGAATAAGCAGCAGCAGAAGAAGAAGAATAAGAGGAGGGGGAAGAGGCAGGTCGGCCACCCAAGCAGAGGCAGCCGGCAGCGTGGCCTGGCTGCAGGCGACGGGTCAGGGCCCCTCCTCGGGATACAGAGGGTGGAGAGCGATAGAGAGAGAAAGAAAAAGATGAGAGAGAGAGATGGCGTTTATTGTAGATAGAATAGAAAGAGAGAGAAAGTTTGAGGGGGAATTTAAAGGGGGTGAGAGAGAGGAATGGCGGTGGATGAGAGGCAGTGAAAAATGGGTAAGTCGGTGGGAAGAAAAGAAAAGAGAAGTGTAGAAGAAAGAAGAAAAGAAAGAGAAAGAAAGGATTTCATATATTAATATTTAAGTAATATTATTTTATTGGGTTGAAATTTGACTAATCCAGAACGGTTCTCAAATTTTACATAAAATAGAAAATATTACATTGAAGAGTAAGGTGAAATCAGATTCTAGAAATATTGTCTGATTTGTAAGTTAAAAATTCTGGAATATATCACTGATACAGGGCGACACCGGTTTGGCCCGATTTTGGAATAATTCAGAAAAATACCCAAAAAATATTCTAACGTAGAAAATATAATTTTAAGATACAATGTGAAGGCAGATTCCTAAAATGTAACTCCATTTGTGAATTAAAAATCATCGAGCCCATTATCGGTATCGGTCGACACCGACTACGCAGATTTTCCAAAATAATCCAGAAAAATTCCAAAAAATTCTGAAAAATCTGAAATATTAGAAAATGATATCTGAAACTGAAGCCGGCTCAATATAATTAGCAAAAAGGTCAAATTAATTTTGTACATCGTATCGAGTACTGAGACTGTGATACGTATATCAGGGACCAAGGGGTTACATTTCTCCCCACCTTACAAGAAATTTCATCCTTGAAATTTTAATTCATGTGTGAGAACAATATTTACAACCCCAAAGCCTAAATGCTACGGGCCTATAACGCTCCCGCTGCACACTTTGATGTCGATAGTGAAAGCGGGGTGGAGAATTAGTGTTGGCAACTAAAGAAAAGGAATTGGAATCCATAAGATTAAGAGAAAGCAAGAAGAAATTCAGACTATTCTATTCTGATTGATAACTGGAATGAGGTAATAGAAAAGCATTAATGAATGAATTTTCAATGAAATGGCATTCTTGTACTCATAGTTGGAATCCCTAAACTTAGATACAGATGAGTTCGAATCTGAATCTGCTTGTACTGTTGGTAAGAGCCCGAGCATTGACCTAGGTGGTTACCCACACCAGGTGTGAACCTAGGCTCTGATACCGCTCTGTAATGCCCCGTTCACGCAGGTACGGGAACGTTATGACGACGTACATACGCAGGGTGGAGATACCCTTACGTACGTACGCTAAGCCTCAGTATAGGGAATAACCTCCATTTATATAAGAGATTCAGCAATAAATAAGTACAAGAATACCTGCAAAAGAGGTCAGTGATCATGAGAGATATAAAAATATGAATAACTAAGAAAATAAAAGCTAAATAATAAAGATACCTATGAATGGTATGATGACAAGTCTCCTATGTGAATTCAATGAATATCTGACAATATGATATCTCGGATCTCCAACCTGGGCACGCAAACCTAGGGTCATCAGAAAGCGACCTAGTGAGTGGTAAAATGAAAGAAGCAGTAATATATACTATAATAGTACAATCACGATAACATATAATATCCATCAATACCCAATATGTTATAATAGTATTACCTATCAGTCCTATAAAATCATCATTACCTAGCTTGGTATTCGTATGTATATAAATAATAACCTGACGGTGTCCATGGGAAACATAAATAAACCATGAATAATCTTACTATAGTGTCATGAGTGTATAAGAATAGTGTGTGCACAAAGAATATATATGGAATAGAAAATATATGAAATGCAGAGTATATGTATACATGGGTAGTATGCTACCACAGAAAGTGTAACATGTACCGGAAAGTGGGATACAGTATACAGGTCACATGAGTAACATGAGAGAGAAGAAATTATCAGGAACAGTAACAAGCACAACTAAACAATAGTATACATGTATCAGACAAGTCATGTTATTTATACAATAATAACAATCAGTACCACCTGGTATTTTAATCACTCTCTTTCAGTGTCCCATACCACTGGCAGTTCATACTGGAGCCCGTACTCTAGTCGAACCCGTCCAAATATGGCATACGGGTACCATTATCCAAACGAGAGAGTGACCAAATAATAAGTGTTATTGTTGTCACTATTGTTTATATTGTTCTATTATGTTAATTGGAAACCCAATGGTCAAGGTGCTCTTATCGAGTAGGTGTATCCCGTGCATACCCGGGATCACGACCTTAAACAGACCCCTGGCTGCTGAGACCAGGGCCAACCCGCTAGGGTGAAACAAGTAATAGAAAACGGGAACTCAATGAGCTAATACAATAATGGGAAACGGGAACTCAATGAGCTAATACAATAACGGGAAACGGGAGCTCATGAGCTATAATAGATGGTAGTCAGCATTACATAGTCCCCTGCAGTGGGACAAACAATGGATTCAGACATCCACCCGACAAGATCTAATCAATCATCAAGTCTTCCCCATCCCCAAGTTATATTTATTATCTTGAAACAATAAATCAGGAACAAGTACAGTACATGGTACATGTAACACCATAACAGGACATGAGCTCTGTTGATAACAAGAAATAAGTTAAGGAAAACAGGAAACAATAGATGTGGGATTCTAGAGGTGGCCCCGTGGCTTGGATCCACGTAGCACTTAGTTCCACACATCGCATATCAACAGCTCACATGTCTAATAACGAAAATATCAATATAATAGTGACGGAAAACAATCATGTAACGGGAATACCGGACCACGCATATAACAATAAACCATATGACATGAACTGTGATCAATGTAATAGGAATACAAAGACAATCATCATATACACACAAGTGAGTCTATGCAACAATGAGATATGATTATAATAACAATATCAGCGCAATACATGATCCACGGTAAATGGCCACAAGTACATGCAATAACAGTGTTCAGTAAAACATGTATCTACGTACGAAAACTGTGCCCCGTATCCTAGAGTATCCATGGAATGTTAGTACTAATACGTGTCAAAACAGTGATAGCGCAAATACTGGCACGTGAAATGACGGTGTCGAATGTCCATGTATCAGTGGTCATGAACATGAAATTATAAAGTATCGTGTAACAGTGATACTTGTACATAGAATAACATGGAATAACAGTATTTATGAACAATATCTAGTGTAATGGGTATATAGAAAGTACAATATCCAATGTAGTAGTATGTTCGGGTAACGTTTACGGGTACATGTAGGCACGGTGTCTAGTCTGAGCCAGGTAATGGTGATCATACCATAGAATCAAGTATCAAATATCGCTATTTGTAATAACGGTTACAATATTCTTAATATGATCAAGATTACAGAATTATTACTTACATTTATCTATTTTAATTATCAATTTATTAGTTCATTTACTTTGTAAATTATTAACAATGATATGCTGATAATTACAAATTATTATATTTACAGTAATTAACTGATAAACACGACATATTTAGCAATCAACCAATTTAATTAAACATGATAACTATAATGTATAAAATAAAACACTCACAAACTAGCCATGAGAAGGTAGCTCTCTTTCCCACGATCGCAACAGTTCCAGAATCTTCTAAATCGTACTCCGGATGCTCCAGATATCGCCCGAACACTAAAAGTAATAAAATGGGCTAAATATGTAATAAATAAGGATTAAAATATAATTATTATTATTTAATAGGGGATTTTGCGGAAAATTACCTTTATTAGGTTTTAGATGCGGGTTTGGTAAGATAACGGGTCAGGTTTAGATCCCATAACTCGACCTCATTAACTTAAGTTATTGGGTAAATGGGTTTATTGGGTTTTAGGGTTAACGGATTTATGGGGCTTGGATCCAATGAGAGAGAGGGGAGTAGCAAGGCAGCGACTGCTGCCATGGGCGCGGGCGCACGGCCATGGCGGCCATCGAAGGCGGCCGACGGCGGCGCAACCGGCGCTCCGGTGCAAAAGAAGAGAGAGAGGAATAAAGAGAGTGAGAAAAGAATAGAGAGAGAGAGAGAGAGATTAGTTACAAAAGAAGAAGAATAAGCAGAAGAAGAAGAAGAAGAAGAAGAAGAATAAGAGGAGAGGGGAAGACGCAAGCTGGCCGCCCAAGCGGAGGCAGCCGGCAGCTTGGCCTGGCTACAGGCGACGGGTCAGGGCCCCCCTCGGGATACAGAGGGTGGAGAGCGATAGAGAGAGAAAACAAAGATGAGAGAGAGAGAGAGATTGGGGTTTATTGTAGATAGAATAGAAAGAGAGAGAGAATGTTTGAGGGGGAATTTAAAGGGGGTGAGGAGAGGAATGGAGGTGGATAAGAGGCAGTGAAAAATGGGTAAGTCGGTGGGAAGAAAAGAAAAGAGAAGTGTAGAAGAAAGAAGAAAAGAAACAGAAAGAAAGGATTTCATATATTAATATTTAAGTAATATTATTTTATTGGGTCGAAATTTGACTAATCCAGAACGGTTTCCAAATTTTACATAAATAGAAAATATTATGCTGAGGAGTAAGGTGAAATCAGATTCTAGAAATATTATCCGGTTTGCAAGTTAAAAATCCTAGAATTTATCGCTGATACAGGGCGACACCAGTTTGGCCCAATTTTGGAATAATTCAGAAAAATTTCTAAAAATATTCTAATGTAGAAAATATGATTTTAAGACACAATGTGAAAGCAAATTCTCAAAATGTAACTCTATTTGTGAATTAAAAATCGTAGAGCCCATTATCGGTATCGGTCGACACCGACTACGGAGATTTTCCAAAATAATTTAGAAAAATCTGAAAAATCTAAAATATTAGAAAATGATATTTGAAACTGAAATTGGCTCAATTTGACAAGCAGAAAAGTCAAATTAATTTTGTACGTCATATCGAGTACTGAGACTGTGATAAGTATATCAGGGACCAAGGGGTTACACCTTCCTTTTATCGATAGCCCTTGGCTACTAATCTAGCATTGTACTTTTTGATAGATCCATCGGGTTTTAATTTTCTTTTGAAAATCTACCTACACCCAATTGGTTTAATGTCGATAGGTAAGTTTGCCAATTCCCAAGTATGATTACTTAGTATTGATTCTATTTCGCTATTTATAACTTCTTTCCACATTTGTACTTCTGGAGTAGACATAGCCTCTTTAAATGTTTGAGCCTTTCTTTCAAGAGCATATGCTATGAAATCTGGACAAAAAAATTTGAGATTCTAAATCTCTGACTTCTTCTTGGTTTAATTTCCGCATTAACAATCGGTTCCTCAGGGCTTTCGTCCCTGAATGCCATCTTATGTGTTCTTTTTTCAGAAGTCTTATCTGTTTCCCGTTTTATGAAAAGATGTCTTCAAAGAACACAACATCTCTAGATTCGATAATCATGTTTACATGAATATCTGGTATTTCTGATTTATGAACCAGATATCTATAGGCACTACTATTTAAGGCATAGCCTATGAATATGCAGTTTATAGTTCTTGCTCCCAACTTAGTCTTTTTAGGCAATGGTGCTAGTACTTTTGCAAGGCACTCCCACAAATGGTAGGAAGGTGTCTTTCCAAGCCATAACTCAAATGGTATAAGGCCAAGTTTCTTGTGGGATACTCTATTTAGAATATAATTTGCAGTTAACAGAGCTTCCCCCACAAATTCTGCGGAGCTCCAGAACTTACGAGCATGGAATTTACTATCTCCTTCAAAGTTCTGTTCTTCCGTTCAGCAATTCCATTTTGCTGAGGAGTATATGGTGCTGTAATTTGATGGATTATAGCAAATTTAATACATAACTCACTAAAATCATTTGATTCATATTCTTCGCTTCGATCGGATTTTAGAATCTTGATATTCTTGTTGAGTTAATTCTCAACTTCGATTTTATATGTTATAAACATATTCATTGCCTCATCCTTACTGTTTAGAAGATACACATAATAGTATTTTGTACAGTCATCAATAAAAGTAATAAAATACTTTTTCCCGCCTCTAGTTGGCGTAAACTTCAAGTCACACAAATCGCTATGAATTAACCCTAATGGTTCTGTATTTCGATCAATTAAGTGAAATGAATTTTTCGCGAACTTGACCTCAACACAAATCTCATACTTGCAAATTTCTTCCAAGTTGAGCTTAGGAATATATCCTAAATTAGACAAGATTTTTAAAGACTTATAATTTACATGCCCTAATCTAGCATACCATAAAATAGGAGACTCAAGCAAATAAACAGAAGACTTTTCTTTATTTATAAGCTTAGGGTACAAATACACGAATTTTTTGTCCATAGCTGCAACATTGGCCTTGAAAAGGCCATCAACAAGATAACCGTTACCCACATGCATCCCACCCTTAGTAAATACAAACTTATCTAATTTGAAAACTATTGTAAATCCTTTCATACTAAGTATTGATCCAGAAATCATATTCTTGTGGATATCTAGAACATGTAGCGCATCATTTAGAGTAATCTCTTTCCCAGATGTCCACTTCAAGATGACCTTTTCTTTTCCCTCAACCTTGAAGACGGCTGAGTTTCTCACGAAGAGTTGCTCATCTTGCTCTACTTTTTGATATTCAGAGAATAATAATTTCTCAGAGCAGATGTGCCGAGTAGCCCCAGTGTCATCCACCAATCCTTATTGTTGGTTGTCAGGTTCACTTCTGACACCACAGCTGAAAGGCTTGGCGATGCATGGTCGATCAGGTTTGCCTGTGGATGGTTCTTTTTATTCTTTTTGAGACGGCTGTGATATTCATTCGCCTTATGTCCCTCTTTATTGCAGATGTAACAAGTTACCTTGAAGTGCATGTTCTTGCCTTCTTGGACCTTGCCTTTGTACCCTTGGGCAGTCTTCTTTCGCTTTAAACCTTTGAAAGTAGACGCTTTTCCCTTTGAGTCTTCGATCACATTAGCCTTGGCTTCATAGGAGTTCTTATTGCTCCTTTTCTCAGACTTTCAGCTGTCCTCCTCAATTCGAAGCCTCACAATGAGATCTTCCAACTTCAGCTCCTTGCGCTTGTGTTTTAGGTAGTTCTTGAAATCTCTCCATGCAGGTGAGAATTTCTCCACAATAGTAGCAACCTGAAAAGTTTCAAGTAGATTCATACCTTCAGCCTCTATCTCGTGTAAGATAAGTTGGAACTTTTTCACCTGACTGATCACAGTCTTGTTGTCTACCATCTTGTATTTCAAAAATTGTCCTGCGATGAACTTCTTAGTACCAGCATTCACAATCTTGTATTTCTTATCAAGACTGGCCCATAACTTCTTTGCCATTGTGATTGGACTGTAGACATTATAAAGAGAGTCATCCAGTCCATTTAAAATATAGTTTCGACAAAAGAAGTCACCTTGCGTCCATGCATCGACTGCAAGGACTGAGTCCCGATCAGTTCCGGGTTTTGGTGGATCCTTTTATAGGAATTTGGCCAAATGCAAAGTGGTCAAGTAGAAGAGCATCTTCTGTTGCTACCTCTTGAATTCTGTGCCATCAAATTTTCCTGACTTCTCCGGCTTCGGGTTAGAAAGTGGAGCAGATATCAAAGTTTGAATTTGCATGTTTGTTATCTTACTTGAGCTGTCTTGATTAGTCTCAGGCATTTTCTGCAATTTCAAGTAGAACAGAAGTAAGTAACTTCAATAATAATTGTCTTAAGATTGTTAATTCTAGGAATCAATTGACAACTAATCAATGTCACCGATCTAATTAGCCAGGTCGGTGGATATCAGGTGGGAGGTTTTTCATTCAATAGAACGTTTCTTAATTACAGAACCACCTTTCAATTACTTTCCTTGGTTAAATACTAATTAGACTGGTATAAGTTAGTCTCAATGTACTGTATATCAGTATAACCCCTGTATAAAGAAAATTAATTCACTTATACAGTACTTGGAGTGAGAGGTATACTTATAGCGAATCTCCTTAAGACAATAACGTCCCCCGCTATGGTGCTAACGGGTTACTGGATGCTGTTCTCTCAAGATACAACACTCCTTCACGATATTTGGATAGCACTATCAAATTACCGTACAATCAAACCGTAGTTAACCAGTACCTTCACAGGATTATCAAAGCAGCAGGACCAAGACAAATCTCAGGGAGAATATCTGAGACAAATCTCAGGGAGAATATTTGTCTTTACTTTGGAAGAACACCCACTGTAGAGAAAGGAGAGAGATAGAAGAATTTTCTTCTTTGAAAGTCACAGATTCAGACAATAATTCTATTAAAGAATCTGTTGAATTTTTTAAGCCTTCTTTCAGAACGAATCTTGCTTCAGAATCTAAGTTACTTCTTCACTTCCAGTTCGGAATCCGAGTTGCAGAAGAAGGGAGAGAGGGATGCAAATTTTCGCTGAGTTTTCTCTATTTTCTGTGTGTTTTAAAATGGAAGAAAGGAGCGCTATTTATAGCGCTCTGGAAAGGGTATAATTATACTTTGGAGGCTGAACGGTTGCAACAGTTCAGTCTGAACCATTGCAACGGATCGTTCCAGACAGAAACCGCACAGACCGTTGCAACGGTTCGCGTGTGGTTTCCTGTCAGCCGTTGCGCGGGTCCAGATAGCGGAGCAGGTGCGATCTGCTGTCATACCATACCCATGAGACCTGGTTCAAAAAGAACCAGACCGGATAGGGAACCCGAACCCGAATCTGAGCCCCGAGCCCCAGCAGGCCGCCGCCACCGCCACCGCCGGCGGTGCGCGCGCGCGTGCATGGTTTCCCTCTAATCGCGCGCGAAAACTCCAAGTACCCAAGGGCACACCCTTTGTTCCCATTTTTCTCTATTTAAACACTTCAAACTTCCATCCCATATCTAATGTAGGACTAAATGCTTTTAGCTATCTTTAGTCCCCTTTTGGCTTTTGAATTAGGCATACTTTAAGCTTAAATATCTCATTCATTCGAAGTCAGAATTGAACATGTGAATATACCACATTCATCCCCAATGGAAGGAGAACACACTCAAACTATTATCCAATTGATTCTATCAACGGATCTCACCGTAATTCAGCTCAAAGATTCACATTTAATTATTCATATTTCCAACAAGAACGAGGTCCAAAGTTATTGGATAGACAGTGTCCATATGCGTATGCATATGTTAAGAACATGAATTGGATATGGTAGCAATGTATACGGTTGCCGATGAACCAAATGGATACCGATATGGTGCTATGCACCTCAATTAAGGGGTTGTTTGGCTGTGGAAAAGTTAATTGCCTATTAGCTTTACCATCATGTATTAAGTAAATGACTCAATTTGAATATACTTAACACAGACCATCATACACCCTTAGGCCATAGGGTGCCAGTAAGGAGAAGGCATCCTTCAGCAAGGTGAAATCGTTGGCTGATCCCTCACACCCTGCCAATACATATGTGAAGCATTTGTCTCGTAAATATGAAGCAAATACATTCTGAGTTACACCTTTATGACCTCTAAACGCGCAACATATAATGAAAATTATGACATCAATGTTCGTGCCATCAATCAAACCAATCCAGTCTTATACAAAAATACCAGTATAACAATTCTTACTATATATTCTATAGTATGAGAAAGATGTGTAAACAAGTAAATTACTCACTTACTAAAAAATAAGGGTACCATAACGTGCTACTTTCCACTTTTGGAGGAGTTTTATTAGGTGCTTGCTTCATGTATTCATCCTATAGTATCACATTGCACCTTAACTTTGTTAAAATATCTACATTTTGTTTCATTGAATCTAATGAAATCTTCTCTCATCACTCTATTTTTTGACTTGTGACCCAGTATGTGGAGGAACATGGCCAACTGCTCCTCTATTGGCACATAAATACTATCTCTCAGTAGACCATTATCCCTTAGTAACTGTGTCAAATGGGAAAAAGCCCTCACACATCTTAAGATAGTCCACACAACTGCTGCTAGACCTATTGAGAATATGGTACATGTGTGCGTGCCTATATAAATTCTTAGTAGCAGAGAGTTCATGAGGGATTAGCCTTCGACGTTGACGATCTGAAAGTAAGTCACTACCATATGACAACCGCTGATGCAGCGGTACAACATAAACCGTACGATTTGTTCTCCCTGACTATCCATCTACAAATTACGTCCCCACACCATATTAGTTTAACTCCAAGGATTAAACAAGTTTACAAATTGTAAATTGGCACACAATAAAAGAATATCAGTTACACACTACACATAACTTGCACTAAGCCCTATATATCATACCGCAAAGGCAGCAGGCAGTCAAATGTTTAGATATTGAGTAACAATACAATCATCACTAGTAACACCACAAACTATTTCAAAACTAATGTAGAAACTATTTCAATATGTAACATTACAAATTTTGTCAATATCTATTAACTATCTAATATCAAAAACTTTAAATAACAACAATTTACATATTACCATATTGGCCTATTATTTGATCGCAGTTGTAAAAGTTAAATACATATGTGTTGTTATTCCTCCGAATATACAAATATATAACAATATTCATCAATTAAGGAAATATACTTCAATTTAAACATATTCAATCTCATATATAGTGAATAATTAAAGAAGAAGCTTAGAAATCAACATGTTAGCTTGCCTTTGGAAGAAAAAACACAAGGAGAAGAGGAAGGGATAGGACAAAACAAACACCATAATTAACAACACAAGCAGCCATCCCCTGAGCAACACCACCACCAACACGGGCACCGACACCATCAAACGCAACACCTGCTTCAACCCCAACACAACCAATAGAAGCAGCACCACCCCCAACCCAACTACCAACAACACCAACACCAACACCAGCACCAACGGAAGCCCAACACCAGCACCAACAGAAGCCTAAGACCCGCAGTAGCATCACCACCACCAACCCGACCACCAACAATACCAATACCACCAGCAACAACAACACAAGCCTATCCACTACTAACACCAGCACTGCCACAAGCCTGACCGCCAACACCACCACCAACCTGACCACCAACAACACTAGCACCAGTAACACAAAAATCACCACCACCAACATCACCAACCCGACCACCTACATCATAACTGAGAACAACAAATTGATCAAGAAATTCTTTAATCAAAATAAGAGAAAAAAGAATTTCTTTGATTAAAATCAATATCCCCAACTACCTGAAGATCGGCGACAAAGATAGGGATCAAAACTAAAAGCCTCCGAATGATCAAAACCCACAACGAAGATATGGATCAAAATTGATGACAATGAGATCAGATTGAATGGTAAAGGAGATGAAGATGAACCTAGATCAACAACACATGCTCAGTTAAGCATCATCAGCATTTGTTGACACTCTAAAAGATAAAACTCTCAGACTTCTCTTCAACCGGTCTGAACGATACCTAACTTGTTGACATTTACAAAAGACAAGTCGTAGATAAGCTGACGACCAGTTTGTGCTCATCTCTGAGGAACAAAACAACGACTTGGACTCTACTGATCTAGTGAAGTAGACAATATGTCAAGGTTACTTATGAAGAGGCCAAAGTAGGCCTATGAAGCTAGGTCTGATTAAATACTTAGCTTCGCATGAGCCCAAAAGAGACTAGCTTCGCTAAAAGACTGAAGCTACTAGCTTCGCACGGAGCTCCCATCAGTCCCGCTGAAGGCTATTTTAAAGCTTCGCTAGAAGCTTCATCCCCATATTCCCTGGAAGAAGGAGTGGTCCAGGTCTGCTATGAGCTAAACTCTTAGCTTTGCTAGAAGCTTCATCCCCAGCTTCGCTGGAAGAAGGAGTGTTCCAGCTCTGCTCTGAGCTAAACTTCTAGCTTCGCTTGAAGCTTCACCCAGCTCTGCTATGAGCTAAATTGTAGCTTCGCCTGAAGCTTTGAAGATAACTTCGCCTGAAAAGAGCTTCGCATGAAACTCTCATTTAGCTCCGCGACGAGCTTTGCCAAGTCATCAATTGACCTTCAAAATCCCACGAGCATTTATTGGGTAAACCTCGATACTTTAGTGGGGTTAATGCCACTTTAAGTGGGTGGTTACACCCGCCCACTTCGTCTCACATTAAGTGGAGATAATTAAGCCACAATGGCTACTAATAGTTCCACGAACTTTCTAGCTTTGCTAGAAACTGGCAGTTAGCCTTGCGCGAAGCTAATAGACTAATTCGATCTTGCTAAATTCAAGGGGGCAGTTACACCCCCATCTTGGCTATAAATAGCCCCTTGAGATTGGCTGGAAAATTGGGAGATATTGAGAACAGATCTATAGCAAAAAGTGGCCTCTTGCCTTCTTGCTTCCAAAACCTCAGCTTGCTTCCAAAACCTCAGAGATTCAACTCTCTTTCATTCAGGGTTCCAACACGCCTTTTATCTTTGAAGATTTCTGAAACCAAGCGAGAAAGAAATTCTATCGAGAAGGCAGCTTGACCACCTGATTGATTACATCATCAAAGAGATAAAGTGATTGCGTGCTGATCAGATTCCTACCGGCATACTTTCCCAAAAATCTCAGAGGAGATCTACCTGTAATTTTATTTTTTTCAAGAGTTACTTGTAATTTCGCTCCTCAATATTTTTGTAAGTTTTTCTTGAACAATTTTTTCAATGAAAAATAAGATAGCGACTCCGCTGGGGATAAAGGTCTTCTTCCACAACAAGGAAATGATGTCGCAATGCAATGGTCATAATGTTGAACCTGTTACTGTCAAAAACTTTGTCATTCATTTTGATCAAGAGAAGTTCGAGGAACTCTTCTCTGGGGGTAGTCCAACACTCCATGCACAGAAGCACAGGAGGGTCTCCGTTGCCAAAGCTCCAGTGGCTATAGAGCATAAATCAGCCAAGCCTGTATCAATCGTGCGTGCAATTGGCGGAACCTCGCTCCAATTCCCCTCAGTCTTAGCCGAGGCTAAAGGCATCTCACGCAAAGCTAAATAAGTTTCTCGCGAACCTAAAACTGCTTAGGGCAAGTAGGTGTGGAGGGTGAAGCAAAAAGCTTCTCCACGCGAAGCTCTAGGTGAAGTTGAAGCACAACCTCACCTCTCACATGAAAACAAGGGCAAGACGCCCTTAAGTTTTGGCAGCGTTGCTAGCCACGAGGCTGAATTGGAACCACAAGGGCATGAATTCCCACTGGCTTCGCCCAATCCATGAGCGCTGATTTCTAGCGCTAACTCCGCCCCTACGAGCAAAGTTAAGGGGTATCCTTAAGTGCTGATAGCGTTGCTTATGCAGCTTCAGTACCTAAGGGTACCAAGTATGCAGCTTTAATACCTAAGGGTACTAACAAAGTTTCTAACCGTGAGGTTGGAACTAAAACATTCTGCAGTGCTAATTACCTTTGCCGCAAGGCAAAGAACAAAGCACCACTTCGTGCTAAGGGCGAAGTCACCATGACTTCGCTCCCAAAGTCTTCTAGCGCTAAGTTCGCGCTTGGGGGCGGAGTTACGAGTATAGCTTCTCCAAGCAAAACTAATACTACTATTTTCCATTGAAAATTCAACAAAGGAAAAACTTACAAAAAAGGATTGAGGAGCAAAATTATAAGTAATAAAAAGAAGAATTACAAGTAGATCTCCTCTGAGATTTCTGAGAAAATATGCCGGTAGGAATCTGATCAGCGCGCGATCACTTTATCCTTTTGATGATGCAATCGATCAAGTGATCGAACTGCCTCCTAATAAGACTCCCTTCTCGCTTGGCTCGGGAAATCAGAGAACAGAAGATCAGTAGAGCCCTCTTGCTAGGAATTCTACTCTTTTCTCTAAGCCAATCTCCTCTCTGTCCGTGTGTATGCCTTTTTTCTTAGCTCAGCAAGGGACCTATTTATAGCAAATGTGGGTATAACCACCCCCTTTGAATTTAGCAAAGCTGAATTAGTCTTTACCTTCGCGCGAGGCTCACAAATGACCTCGCCACGAAGCTCTTTGCGAGCTTCTGGTGAAGCTAGAGGGTTCGTACGAACGTCCTCTTGCCGTTATGACTTAATCGTGTCCACTTAATGTGAGACGAAATGAGCAGGTGTAACCGCCCACTTAAAGTGGCGTTAATCCTACTAAACTAGTGGGGTTCACCGATTAATCCCTTCGTGAAATTTTGAAACGGTCAATTTGATGACCTGGCAGAGCCCACTGTGGAGCTAAATAACGCGAAGCTAGATTACGCGAAGCTAAGACTTAGCTCATAGCTTCAGGCGAGTTACCTTTAGAGCCTTGTGCGAAGCTGAGACTCAGCTTATAGCGGAGCTATAACTTAGCTAGGGATAAGGCTTCTGGCGCGAAGCTCCTAGATCAGCCTCTGGCGGGGCTAAATGGGAAGCTTCAGGTGAAGCTCACAGCGAAACTGGGCGAAACTATAAATTAGCTCCCTGTGGAGCTTCATAGCGAAGCTAGACAAGCTTAGCCCAGGTGAGGCTATCCTCTCGGGACTAATGTGAGGCTGAGTGTTGAGCTAACTCAGCATTTTAAACAGGTTTAGATTTCTTCAAGGTCAACTTTGGCTTACTGTCTGCTTCACTGGATTAGTAACATCCGAGTCATTGTGTTATCCCTGGTCATCAGCTTGTCTTCGACTTATCTTTTGTAGATGTCGATAAGTTAAACGTCGTTCAGACTGGCTGAAGATGAATGCGGGAGTTCTATCTTTTTCGAGTGTCAACAAGACCCCCATCGTAGTTTTCATGAATCTGCAATAGAATGGTTCAGATTTTGAAATACTTTGAACTGTTTTGATTGATGATATGTGAATGTGAACGTCGCCTTGGTGGTTGAGTTCAACTTCGCCTTTAGCCCCGCTTTCGGGCTGGAATAGGTTCGTCGAGGAATTGTAACAATCTGCTTCCGTGTAGCTTCGCGCTTCCGGGTAGCTTCATGCTTCTAGGTAGCTTCGCCTTTGGACTTCCTGAAGTAGCTTAGCCTCGCGCTTGCTGTGATGGAGCGACGTTCCGTTTCCAAGGCTAACTGCTTTTGCGAGTTATGACAGGATTGCTCCCTTTTTCAAGATTTAAATAACTTCTTTTGCATTTACGAGGGAGATTATTCCCTTTCTCTAAAGTTCAAATAACTTCGTGTGCATTCCCAAGGGAGATTACTCCCTTTCTCAAGGTCAAGCATTTGAATGTTTTAACTTCGCTCGCGCTCCCAAGCTTGAAGTGGTAGCGGCGTAGTCAGGCCACGAGACCTATAAATAGGACTCTTATAATCTTTCTCAGAGAAACATACTCCTCTCTTTCTAGGAGGTTAGTTTATGACCCTCCCCATTGCTTAAGCAAGGAGACTGAGGTCCCTGAAATAGTGGGGACTCTTACTCTGGTTATTACCCAATTAAGAACTGGTGAGCCTCGGCCATGCAGTGACTTTGGAGAGTTTATCTCCCTTAATTTTCTTAGCTTTATCAACTATCTTAGGGATTGAATTCTCTTGGTCTCTGCATTTGGCTGACTTTCAGAGAAGGGTTTCAGCCCTATTTTCGAGCTTCTTGGCGAAGCTAGCATTCTTGCCTGATCAGGCAAAGGATCTTTCCACATGTAGTTCGTGCCTTGATCTGTTAAATCTGCCGTATATGCGAGGTTTAGGACTTGGCCTCTTCAAGGTTGAGCCAGTCTTACTATATAGGTGGGGTTAACACTGCGCCCTCCCGGACCAGTCTAGCCTAGCCATATAGGCGAGGTTAGGACTTGGTCCCTTTTTTTAGGCTTCTCCAGCCTAACTTCTTAGGGTGGAGCTAAGATTTGGCTTTTGCTAAACTGTTCTTGTAGGCTGTCTAAAAATCACTAAAAGACAAGCCATTGAAAAGCAGAATTCCAAGTTTTAGACGCAAAGCTAATTTTAGCCGCGGCGCGAGGGTTCAAAGCCGCGTCTCAGCGTCAAGGCGCGAGGCTCGACAGCCACGTCTCAGCATCAAGGCGCGAGGCTCGACGCCGCGTCTCAGCATCAAGGCGCGAGGCTCGACAGCCGCGTCTCAGTATCAAGGCGCGAGGGTTGAAAATCGCGCCTCAATTGTAACTGCCCTGGTTATGGGGCCAGTCACCACCCACATAGCGGGGAAGTTAACCCCTCATTGTGGAGTGTTTTTAAGGGGCACGTTCACCCCCTAAACCTCTATAAATAGCCCAGTTGCTACGAGGACTAGGGGACCGAAAAAGGACGGAGAAGAAAAAGAGAAGGAAAAAAAAGAGGAAGTGGACACACAGGCGCGGGCACAGAGAGAAAGAGAGTCCAACTCTTCAGCTAACTTGCTGCGTTCAAGTTAGTCTTTGCCGACAATCTCTTTGAGAGTTTTGGTCGACAGAGCTGTGTTACTCCGTCAACCACCCGAAGAGAAGAAACTCAGAAGATCTCAACGTTCACCCGGTCAACGGAGAACAAGATTCACTCTCCACCGCCACTTGAAGAACCCAGCCTTAAACAAAGAGAGGATTCAAGACTCAACATCCTCCCTCCCTTGTAGTCGGAAAACTGTTTTGTTGTAATCTTTCAATTGATCCAAGGAAATTTTACAGCGAATCCCCTTTCGATTTTCCGTGCGCGTACAAGAGATGGCGAATCTGCTGGGGACCTCATTTGTTACTGACGAACAAATCGTGGCGCAAGGTGACGTCCTCTATAAGGGGAAGATGGTCGAATCGCTCGTCGTCGAGTTCGACCATGCAAAGTATGAAGAATTTCTCTCTTCCGGCTCCAAGAGCCCAAAGACCCGCGTCTGCCGCAGGGTCTCTACGGGGACTTGCCCCGAAACCCGCTCTGAGACTCTCTTAGGCGCGGCTGCTGTGAAGGGTGTCGCGGCCAACTACGCCAAGCGTGACACACGCGCCAACGTCTCTCAGGAGACCCGCGTGGCCTCA
Organism: Agave tequilana; assembly: GCA_038442645.1. Lineage (NCBI taxonomy): Eukaryota > Viridiplantae > Streptophyta > Magnoliopsida > Asparagales > Asparagaceae > Agave > Agave tequilana. Next base: position 19,296 of record JAVJIF010030724.1, on the reverse strand, counting down.
GGCGCATCTGCTGTAAAGGATGTCACGGCCAACCGTGCCATACGAGACACACGCGCCAACGTCTCTCAAGAGACCCGCGTGGTCAAGCCCTCTGGTGTCCAGCCAGTTCACCCTCTCCCTCAGCACCAGATCGTCGTTGGTTTCTCTCCACCTCCACGATGCAACCGAAACGCTGAGCGCCGACAGAGGAGGCGTGCGCGTCAGCTGCAAGTTGGAACTTCTGATCGTCCAACTGAGGCAGGTCGCAAGGTTCAAACTGGCGTCTCAATTGCGCCGTATCCAGCACGCGAAGTCCGCGTTTGGCGGCCCAAACGCGAGACTCCCCAAGTTAGCTCCTCTAAAGCTCCACTCACCAGACGCCAAGACGAAGCTTGCGTGCCTCATCAAGCACAAGAAGCGCGCGCCTCTAGGCGTAAGGCCCAGCAGCCCGCTCTCTCTCAAGTGTCTCTGCTCCGACGCACCAATCAGCAACGCGACAGTCGCGTCTCTTCTCAGCAGAGATGCCAGACACGCGTCCTAAAGCTGCGACGCGAGAACTGCGTCTCTGAATCCTGCATCCAAGCTGTACAGCACAAGGATGCCTCCCGCCCTCGAAGTTGCGAGGCTAATCTCTTCGATCCCCTTCCTGCGGATCTAAGGGATTACTTGACGAAGAAAAGAAGTGTTAATCAAATCACTTCATCATGTTGCTGCCAACGGCTCATCTCTATGCTCTCTGAGTGCCGTTGTGATTCAGGTGTGAACCAGCAGTCTTTAGTTAGACAGCTGACCCTGATTCCCCCATCAGCCAAAAGAAGACGCTCTCACAGGCGGAGGATCTTCTCTGACATTGAGTATCTAGATCTCACTGTAAATATGATAAGCAGGAGCAAGGGAAAACAACCTGCAGTTAGTTCCGATGAGTCTGACACTGAACCGGAAGGAGTGTACCGACACACTCGTACCCGGACCGGGGCCATTCCCCCGATTGACTACAATGCCCTAACCCGGGGCATTGAGATTAATGACTCGCACTCTGCCATTGCAGAGTCGCAGGCTTCAAACTCTTCTATAGAGAAAGAGGCCTTCACATACATGACGAGCACTCCTGAGGAGACCGCTAAGCGCTTGGAGCAGCAAGCCCAGGTCCAGAAGGAACAACTCGAGATGATTCGTGCTCAGCAAGAATCTATCGACTCCCTCAAGCAGATGCTCGCACAGTTGCTCGAAGACAAGAGGAAGTCAACCAACAGATCCTCCTCTAAGAAGTCTAAAGGCAAGCGAAAAGAGGGAGAAAGCTCATCTTTCGAACACTCCGAGAAGACAGAGCAACCTACTTCTGGTTCGTCTAAATCCTCGTCGCAGGAAAAGAACGACCGAGACCAGGGAAAGGTTCATTCTAAAAGAATGAATCAGTTGGAGCAACGTCTTGAGGCCCTTACCAATCGGAAATACCTCCAAGAAGCTGGAGTGGTCCGACCTTATCCGACCAAAACCCTCCAAGCATTCGATGGGAAGGGGTCACCCAACCAACATATCTACTACTTTAAATCCCAAACAGGGAATGTAGTAGATAACGATGCTATCTTGGCACGCCTATTCATTGGCACCCTGAAAGGGCTCGTCTTTGAATGGTTCATGAAGCTCCCAGAAGGCTCCATCAAGAACTGGGGTGATTTGGAGAAGCTTTTCTTAACGCGCTTCTTCGAAGATGACTCGGAAGTCACAATGCCCACCCTTTTGGCTACTAAACAGCGAAATGGAGAGTCCGTCAAATCTTTCGTGGAAAGATTTCGGAACGTGGCACTCCGATGTCCGAGCGGTATGACCCAGGTTACCCTGGTGGAAACATGCCACCACAATATCCAAACCTCACTCCTTGCTCAAATAGGAGTTGCTGAAAGTCGCACCTGGAAGCAATTGGTCCAACAAGGTGAACAGGCTGAGGAGATTGTCGCCCGCGTCAGAGCGGAAGAAGGTAAGCCCAGGCCAGAGAGGTCAACAAGGCGTACGCCCGACACATCCCTCCAAGCCAAACGGAAGGACAACTTGGCGATAGAAACCAAATCTTCTGTCAAACCTCAACCGGTTAAAGGGAGTGGCTCTTCAAGCCAACCACGCGCCAACAAGCAGTATTCCTTCAAGGATGAACATGTCGACTCGCTCTTTAAATTACTCAACAAGAGCAATCGACTGAAGCTTCCTAAAGCTAGGCGCCCTGAAGAAGTCGGTAAAACCGATAATCCCAGCTACTACATGTATCACAGGATGTTGGGACACCCCACCAAGAGCTGTTATGTCTTCAAGCACATCCTTCAAGCTCTGATTGACGCGGAGGTTTTAAAACTCCGTCCAGAGCAGAAGAAAGTGACGGCCAACATGATGTCATTTCTCCAGTTTGGACGACAACCTCCAACATCTTCCGGAGTGGTCCCTGTCCCAAGAGGAGAGCTAAGAGTGGTCAACACAGACCCTCACCAGCAGCAAGAGAAGGGCCTAGTACCTGTCCCTACACCTCAGGGAGAAGTCATGTGGGTTCATCTCGACCTTGTAGATGGCTAGCAATGGACCACTGTGACCAGCAGGAAGTCCAAAGACAAAGCTAAAGCTTCGTCTTGTAATGTGGTGTGCACCTCTTCTCGAGAAGCGGAGACTGATGTTCCCTCGTTGACCGACTCAGAAGAGGAGACAATAGTTCTGGCCACAGAACCCAGTCAACTTGTGGCGGAAACCCGTTCAGAGCAGCCATAGTTGAAAAAGTATGGCGGGACAATGGTAACTCCTCCAAGACCCGCTACAGAGCCAGCCAAAACCTCCACGAAGCAACTCGTGGAGAAACAGAAAGAACTTCGGTTTTCTCGAGTTCTTTCGAAAGACATAGCGGAAGGATCCACAGCACCTTACCGCTTTGATGTTCTGGCTCAGTTAGCCAACATCCCAGCGCGGATTACGCTTTATGAGCTTCTCAGGTTATCAAAGTCGACCAGAGAAGCTCTACAAGAAGCTCTGGCTAATGCGGAGGTCTTCATGACCCAGGTGCCGATCGGGCCAAAGGAGGAAGATGTAGAGTATTGCCTCCACGCCTCCCAAAATATTCCCTGCATCACCTTCACGGCGGATGATATGCAAGTCAAAGGGAAATATGATCGACCCCTTTACTTCGCAGGGTATATTGGATCATCTGAGGTGAACCACATTCAGGTAAATCCCGGGTCTGCATTGAGCATCATGCCTCGCCGGGTCATGCAACATTTGGGGATTCCTACCCATCATTTGAGCCCTACCCAGACGACCATTTATGGGTTCAATGCCAATAGTACCCGTCCAATGGGGAAGGTCAAGCTCAAATGCCAGATCGGGGACCTGAGGTCGGAAGTGACATGCTACGTCATAGATGCTGACACCTACTACAATTTGCTGTTGGGATGACCCTGGATTCATCTAATTCTATCGTTCCCTCTACCCTCCACCAAGTCATGAAATACATTGACGAGAGTGGAAAGGTGCGAACGTTGATTGCTGAAAGGCATCCGTTCAAGGGAGTCGAGAATTATTTCACAGATTCCCTCCTGTACCAGGACTCTGTGGAAGCAGATGAAATCCCGCAACCAGAGGAACCAGACTCTGGTAATGAAGCCGACATCGAGCCAGAAAAAGAAGAGTGCATGTGGGAGCTAGATCCACCTGTAACGAGCACTAATAAGCTCGATATTGATAATACCACCGACGATGCAGGCGGTTGGTACATTAATGAAGAATTAGATTTAGCGTATTTTTCTGTGTTTGCTTTTGATTCGGTACCGTCAGACACTAGTAGCGAAGTAGATGATGATCTCTGGTCGGCAATGGGTGCTTTGACATCATTGCATGTACCAGTGAAATCGTCCTTCGATACGTACCAAGATAATGGTTATGCGCAAGAATCTATATTCACGGTTCCAGCAAGACGGAAAGGCCAAAAACCAATTTTTTTTGGGCGGATCTCTTCTGAACCAACGCCCCGCGAAGAATCAAAAGGCGAGGAGGAATCCCCTCAGTTCGATCATTACAAACCAAAAGCACTCAGAATGATGAAACGCATGGGGTATGACTTAACAAGCGGACCCGGGTTGAACTTTGGCAAAGGAAGGAGAACGCTACTTTGATCCTTTGTGCCGAAAGGAAAAGCACCCGATTATTATCATCAGACTCGCAGGGGGTTGGGCTATGTATCAACTCCGGCTCCATCAGCCTCTGATTCTCGAGAATCGTCAGGTCACGATTACTCTTCAGGCACGTCATCATGGGAGTCAGATGTCAGTGTCGGCAACATCTTCGGAGAACTTTCAGTGAACATGGTTTCAACAAGCTACCTGGAAGACAGAGATGAAGAAATGATCCAATCCGATACAGATCCTTAGATTAAACATTTAAATACTCTTTGGGATACCCGCTTTGAACAGCGAGAGCCACCCACAGAAGACAAGGTTGTTCAGATCAATCTGGGAGATGAGGCTAATCCTAAGCCCATCTTCATAAGTGACGGCCTGTCACCTTCGGAGAAAAAGGATCTAATATCTCTTGCACAAGAGTATATAGACGTCTTCGCCTGAAATTACGAAGACATGCTCGGACTTGATCCTCAAGTGGCTATGCACCGCCTCAACATCAATTCGGACGTAAAGCCTGTCAAACAACAACAACGACGATTCCGCCCAGAGATAATGGAGGCGATTCAATCAGAAGTCAGGAAGCTTATAGATTCTGACTTCATCAGGAAGAACAACATCCCGACTGGGTAGCCAACATCGTCCCCGTTGCCAAGAAGAACGGAAAGATCCAAATCTGCATCGATTTTCGTGATCTGAACGAGGCCTGTCCCAAGGACGAATTCCCACTGCCAATCACAGATGTCATGATTGACAATACATGTGGATTTGAACGAATGTCCTTCATGGACAGATTCTCAGGATATAATCAAATCAAAATGTATCCTGATGACGAAAAGCACACCTCCTTCAGAACACCATTAGGGGTTTACTGCTACACCGTCATGCCCTTCGGACTGAAGAATGCAGGGGCAACATATCAAAGGGCCATGAATGTCATTTTCCATCAGCAAATGCGCAAAACAGTGGAATGTTATGTTGATGACGTTGCGGTAAAAAGCCGCGCTAAAGGTGATCACATATCTGACCTGAAGGCTGTCTTTGGTATCATGCGGGCTCATCAATTGAAGATGAACCCCACCAAGTCCTTCCTGGGGATGGCTAGTGGCAAATTTCTAGGATTTGTTGTAACCTCCACGGGAATTCATTTGGACCCGGAAAAGGTTCGCGCTATCCAGGAGATGCAACCTCCGAGAAATCTCAAGGAACTTAGGGGATTGCAAGGACGATTGGTGTACATCCGCAGGTTTATCTCAAATCTCTCCGGAAGATGCCAACCCTTCGCTAAACTAATGAAGAAGGGTGTTTCGTTCATTTGGGACGACGCTTGCCAACAAGCATTTGAGGAAATCAAGCAATACCTCACACAACCACCAGTCCTTGCAGCTCCGATATCTGGAAAACCTTTCCTGGTATACGTCCGAGCAATGGATCATTCTTTAGGAGCTCTACTAGCTCAGAATGATGATCAAGGACGAGAGCAAGCGATCTACTATCTGAGTAGAACAATGATCGGAGCCGAACATCGGTACAACCCGATCGAGAAGGAATGTTTGGCACTGGTGTTTGCTATTCAGAAAATGCGACACTATCTGGTAGGCCAAACCATAAATGTCATATCAAAAGTCAACCCCTTGAGGTTACTCATGACAAAGCCTTCGTCGCTAAATGGCCGACTGGCAAAATGGGCCATATTGTTATCTCAATATGAAATGCACTTTTTACCACAGAAGGCCATTAAAGGACAAGCAGTGGCGGATTTTCTGGCTGAGCATCCAGATCCGAGGGCAACCAAACTTTACGACGATCTCCCAGACGAGGTCGCTGAAGCCTGCCAGACCCAGACATCCTTTGAAAGGCAAGTGTGGCAACTTTTCTTTGACGGTGCATCAAGAACAAGCCTAAAAGGACACATAGTGGCAGGGGTAGGAGTAGTACTCATCTCTCCACAGAACCATGTGATTCCTCGATCTGTCTCATTAACCGAACCTTATTCCAACAATGTGGCGGAGTACAATACTCTTTTGATTGGGATGCAACTCGCCGATGAGATTGGCGTTAAAAATCTCGAGGCGTACGGTGACTCCAAACTCATCGTTAGCCAGGTTCGCGAGGAGTACGAAGTCAGACATGAAGACCTAGTACCCTATTACAATGCAACTGTCCACATGGCTAGGAGGTTTACAAACTTCTACATCGACGATGTACCACGCAAGCAAAATGCGCATGCAGATGCACTAGCATCCCTCGCTGCCTCTTTAGCTCTTCCAACTAAAGCGGTAGAGAAAATATTTGTCCACAGCCATGACCTGTATTGCCCGAGACTTGCTCTTGAGGACTACCAGGAGCCAACAGGAAATCGTCAAGGCAAAGAAGCGCTTGAGTCGTCAACCAGTCCAAGGCCTAGAGACTGGCAATTCCCCTATATCGACTATGTCTTATATGGCATCCTGCCTGAGGACACCAAAGAAGCGGCTGCCATTCGAAGGAAAGCCCCAAATTCTACTATAATGCGATTAAGCGAACATTGTATCGTCGATCACATGATGGGATCTTGCTCCGCTGCCTTTCACCAAAGGAGGCACAGGAAATATTGAAAGAAGCCCATGACGATATGTGTGGAGCCCATCAACCTGGCCCAAAACTTGCATACTGACTCCAAAGGCTGGGATATTATTGGCCTAAGATGATCGCTGACGCCATCACTTATGCCAAAAGATGTCACGCCTGCCAAGTACATGGCGATTTCATCCATCAAGCACCAGGGTACCTTCACTCTACAACCTCTACCTGGCCATTTGAAATGTGGGGGATGGATGTAGTTGGCCCTATCAGCCCGCCGTCATCAAAAGGACATCGGTTTATTTTGGCAATAACCGATTACTTCTCCAAATGGGCTGAGGCCGTTCCTTTGAAGGAGGTGAAGTCATCTGATGTGATCAAGTTCGTGAAACATCACGTCATTTACCATTTTGGGGTACCTCGACGAATTGTCCACGACAATGGGCCCCAGTTCATCACTCAAGCTTTCCAAAGGTTCTGCGCTAAGTTCAGAATCCAGAGTGTGTCCTCAACGGCATACTACCCCGTCACTAATGGTCTCACAGAAGCTTTCAACAAGACCATTGGCAAGCTCCTCAAGAAATTCATCTCGAAAAGTCAACGTGACTGGGACGACAAGCTGGGTGAATGCTTATCGGCTTATCGTACAACTGTTTGAACCCCAACTAAAGCTACGCCATTCTCTTTGGTATACGGGTGTGAGGCTGTGCTTCCACTGGAAATCCAAATTCCATCTCTACACGTCGCCCTGACAGCAGAGATGACAAATGAGGAGAAGCATCGGCAGCGACTCCAAGAATTGGAAGCCTTAGACGATAAGTGTCTGCAGGCCCAACAACAAAACGAGCTTTACCAAGCTCGAATCACCAGAGCCTTCAACAAGAAAGTTAAAGTGCGAACTTTCAAGAAAGGCGACCTTGTCTTAGCCGTCAGAAGACCCATGGTGATGACGCACAAGACGAAAGGAAAATTCCAACCTAAATGGAAAGGAGCATTCGTAGTAGAGTCAGTCTACTCAAATGGATCGTATAGCCTCATAACTTCAAATGGCGATACACTCATGATGCTGATCAATGGCAGATTTCTGAAGAGGTACTATCCTTAATAATACTCCTCCACTGATCAAGTTAAAAGTACACCTCTGATCAAAATAAGAAGAGCTTCTTCATTAACATCCGACGCCTCCGACGGCTAAGGATAGAGGAAAATGTTGGCTTCTAAGCCCAACATAAGTCTTCGACAACTCACTATGCTGAGGGGAATAGCATGGCTAGCCCAACTCAAACGGTAGTTGGTAAAGGCACCTCAAATCCGTTGACAGCTGAGGGTTTGCTAAAAATCCTGGGTTCTAATGTTCCCATCTTCATTAACATCCGACGCCTCCGATGGCTAAGGATAGAGGAAAATGTTGGCTTCTAAGCCCAACATAAGTCTTCGACAACTTACCATGCTGAGGGGAATAGCATGGCTAGCCCAACTCAAACGGTAGTTGGTAAAGGCACCTCAAATCCGTTGATAGCTGAGGGTTTGCTAAAAATCCTAAGTGGACTTGACTCCACTCTTCCCTCCAAAATCCCTTACCAATTCTCATCCACAGAATGGTAGGTCTACAAAATACAATTATTATCAAGTTAACACTATACCTCTGGTAATGAAAATTTTCAATATCTCTTGTCGAGTACAAACTTTGCTTGTCAACTCTACATGGAGTAACAAACTTTCAAACTTGCCAAGTTAACATTATACCTCTGGCACTTCAAAATTCACTTGTCAATTCTCATCAATAGAATGACATGTCCTCAAATTGCTCTTGTCGCAAATCAATTTCTGTCAAGTTAACATCACACCTCTGACAGTCATCTTTTCTTCAGACTTCATATCGAAGCTGAAATAAACAATGCTAAGTTTAACACTACACCTCTAGCATCCAGGTCATCGCCAAGTTCAACAATACACTTATGGCCATGACTTTTCCTCAGACTTCCTCGCTGAAGTCGAGATGACTGATGCCAAGTTCAAAATTACACCTCTAGCATTACCCTCATTGTCAAGTTAAACATTACACCTATGACAGTGACACTTTTAGTTTTCCTAAGCGAAAACTGAAATGCTTCTGAGTCAAGTTAATATCACACCTCTGACTTACATTCTTGTCGAGTTAACATCACACTTCTGACAAGACTACATTCAACCCGTTAAGTTAATATCACACCTCTAACGATAAAGACTTTCCTAGATCCCCGCGAGTCTAGTCTCACTTGTTATTTTCCCCAACAGAACAAGTCTACTTAAAAAAATATTGTTAGGTTAACATTACACCGTTAACAGTGTTTTCATCAACTCTCCAGTTGAGCTTAACCTTTGATAAAAGCTCATCTTCCCTGGGGGTACCAATTCAACCTGTCACTTTCTTTTATAAAGTGGCAGGTCCACCAAAATCATTTTATCCTTGTCAAGTTAATATTACACCTCTGACAGTATTGTGGGGTTCCTGAAATAGGATCTTTCTCCACAAAATTTAACTTGTTAAGATTATCATCATAGTTTTGACAAGCCAAAGATTCTTTGCTTCTATGCGTCTGACTAAAAAGAAAAGAGAGAGTTCAAGACAATAGAAGAGACAAAAAGAAAAGTGTCACTTTTATTTATATCCAGGCATATGAAAGTGATACAAAACGCTCTCTTATACAATAAGATTGAGTATTACAATACGGGAGTACAAAGAAGTCCCTCTCTCTCTCAGAGGTTGCACTCACTCCTTAAAGCTGCGTTTGATTCCAAGTACAAGATGTTTGGAAAGGCGCCAAAATAGAATTGAACACTGCGGTGACGATCAAAAGCTGGTTGCCCCACGATGCATGATGTAAACATCGAAGAAGTCTCTGGTTGACCGAGAACAATGGTGTTTCTTGAGGTCGAAAGGCAGCAGAATCTTCTGATTCCACTTGACCATCCGAAGTGGAGTATAATCCTTCGTTGATGAACATCTCTACCACCAGAAAGTCATCAAATAAGCATGGAGCTTTCCTCGATGTCACTTCTGGGGTAAAAGGAGGTTTTGAGACCTCATAGAGGATGCCCTCTTTTCGGTGACCGGCAGAAGGACCACACCCACCACTATATCCACCGCTACCCCCGCCGCCATGCTCCCTCTGACCATGCCATGTCAAGAAGCATGACCGGTGCATTGAATCCAAAGAGATCTTGGCGAGGGTGAGGTCCCCGTCCGGTCCCCGTCTCCCGAAGACAGGGGCCATGATTTCTTCCCTTGTGGACGACGGGGACTATGATTACTTCCCTTGTGGACGAACATCGAACAAGTTCGCCGGCCGAAATATTCTCCCAGGGGCCCAGCGAACATGAAAAAGGATGATCAAGCCTACCTACAAGAAGCAACAAAAATTAGAAAATCCGAAGCTTAGTGTACTTCAACAGAAAACACTAAGTGACAGACGCAGCTATTACTGAGGACTTCAGACGCAGGATGGCCCACGTAGAGAGCCAAACTTCTGTGGAGGCAGAAACAGACACGAATCAAAGCTGTGATATACACGAAATTTGAATGCGATTTAGTTCCACACCCATGTCTAAGATGCAAGACACAAAGAGAATCAGACGCGAAAATTGCCATCTCCCTGTTGGATGAACAGGAGTTGCAAGATTCAAGCCTGAGACCTCCAGTCTGAGTTGAAATTCTCCTAAGACGACAACCTCGTGAAGTTGTCTGGACCCACCAGGTCTGCAAATTGGTCCCCATAAGATGCACCAGTAATCTCGGGGAAGCAGCGATTGAGTTGGTAGTTCGAAGCAGCTAGAATGCACTTCCGAATGTAGTACATATAAGTATTACACCAGCTTGAACTCTCCAACCGCTGTACGAAAGGGATAAATCCCTCACACCAAGACACCGGCGTCATCAGAGAGGGACAGTGCATAACGTACCAAGCCATTAGGTACGTGTAGGGAAGCTCGACCCGAGGGTTGGGACGCTTTACTATCGGCCTCCCCTCTGAGTCAACAATCGGCTCACCCTGGGAGTCGACAACCTTCTCTACCCTGCATAGACTCTGAACTAAGGCCCGCAACCCGCTTTGAATACCAGCCACCATAGCCGGGAGGAGGGCTATGGACTTACCATAAGCCAAGAGCACCGCCGGATACACCACGTCAGCAACGATTACTTCATGTGGCAGTGTCGGCATCACACAGCGCTTCAACCACAACATTAAGTGTTGGCCCAAAGGCCTTCCACTCTAGTTTTGATGATGATTAACTCATGTAGTTATGTTTACTAATAATCTTATGTTGTTTAAGTTTCAGATCATTAACCAAGATATTAGTTGGTGATTAGCTTCAACAAGGTGTTTAGAAGCTTTTCATGATGATTCCAGGGCCAAAGCGTCAAGATCACACATTGCCTAGCCCATGGATGGAGTTTTGGAGCAAGTCTACTTGAAGATGAAGATCATCAAGAAGACTTAGGTATCCTACTTTAGATAGTGTGTTTAGATCCATTTGTAAAGCATAGTATAGTTGATATGCTCAAGTGCACAAACACACACGTTTTCTTATGTTTTGGATTTGGTTTTCATGAATAGTAGATCAAAATAAGTTTACATGTTTTATATGTATAGTAGATGTATTCTAGTTATACATACATGCTTTAACTTGCTAGACAAACTTATTTTGATATTCCTATTCATGTATTGAAAAATCAAGTTTGATAAAAATACAAGTGTTGGTTTTGATAAACTTTACAAGACTCAAAAATGAATTTATATGATTAATATATGTCTTGAAATTTTTATCACAAGTTTGTGTTTCCATATAAAATGATAAAACTATTTTGGTGATTTTAGAAGTGTTAAAAGATTTTTAGAAAAATATTTTACAGTGTTTTTTCTGACCCAGATTTCTGTTCCAGGCTTCAATCAGTCGACTAGTCAACCTGACCTAGTCGACTGGGTGAAGTCGGTCAACCGGGCCGGTCGACCGACGTGCACAAATCTGTGCACGTTTGAAGGCACTGGGACGGTCGACCGCTCGGGTCGACCGGGGCACTTACAGTGCTCTCTGTTTGTTTCGGTCGACCGGGCCGGTCGACCGCAGTTGCCCAACGGTCATATTTCTGACCATTGGCGGTCGACCGGGCCGGTCGACCGTTGCCTGTCAGAGCTGCCAGCTCAGCTCTAACGGCTAGTTTTCTGATGGGCCTATATAACCCCATCTCTTTGGTTTTTGGCCAAGTTTTTTAGAGCAAATTTTTCCTGACTTCTTCAGTGTTTTAAAAGAGTTTTTCAAAAGAGTTTTAAGTGTCAAAAGATCAATCTTAATTGTTTTTAAGTGTTTTGTTATTTTCAAAGAAAATAAGTTTTTGGGAATTGATTTCTTGTTATTTATCTCCATATCATTTTGGTATTTTCCCAAGAGATTTTCTTTGATCAAACACTTGTGTTTCCACACTTGAGCTATATCTTCTATCCTATTCTATTAGGATCTTGTATTTGTGGAAAAAGGAAAGATGTTTGTGGTTGAGATATACCACTTGTTGTAAACCCTTGATTTCTTGGTTGCTCCCTCTTTGGTAGAGGTTGAGGTTGTTGTATTGGGTTGGAGTTTGCTCCCTCTTTGGTAGAGGTTGAGGCTTGTGGTTTGCTCCCTCTTGTGAGAGGTGGAGTTTGGTTGTAAACCCTCTTTGGTAGAGGTGTTGGTTGTTGTGGTTGTTTGGCTAAGGGCCTACCCCTCTTGTGTGAGGAGGTGTTTGTTTGAAAGAGGAGTTAGGTACTCCATTGTTGTACAAATCCTTCTCGGTGAAGGTTCCCTCGGTGGGAGTCCTCGGTGGACGTTGATAGTGGATTGAAAATCCTACACGGTGGTGTAGGCGGGGATGTAGAGTAAGGGTGCTCGAACCTCGAAACATACCATTGTGTTTGCGTTTGATCCACTTGTCTCTAAACTCTCTCTCTTTACATTTGTGCAAAGCATCATACTTCATTCATATCATATTTTCTTGTGTTGAGCATAATTCATATTTTCATATCATATCTATTTGCTTGTGTTGTGCCTTGCATAATTCACATTGCTATATTTTGTATATGCTTGGTTGTTTGTGTGTGCCTCACTTGTACCTAATCAACAAGAGCTTCACATAGCACCTCAACCCATTCAAGGGGAATTAAGAGGAGTTAGTCCAGAGCCCTTCACGGGAAATTCGGCTACACTTGTTGATTGTACTAAGTGTGTTGCAAAATTTGTATTAGCTTCCGCATTTAGCGCACTTAGTTTTGCATTTAGTTTAGATTAGCATAATCACCTATTACCCCCCCTTTAGGTGTCCTTTCAATTGGTATCAGAGCTAGTCTCCTGATACTTAGGCTTAACATCCTAGGAGTGAGATCCTTGCTTGCTAATCTATTGTTTGCATTTGCTTGTTTGCACACATATAGTTTACCATGGACTTCATGACCCCACCTAGCTTTGACCTTCCAACATTGTTGTTTGGAAGTATAGGATGTCCATGTACCTAAAGACCCTAGGTTTGCATGCCTTTCTTGCGGCCACCAAGAAATGCTATCTTGGAGATCGCAATCATATAGGGGCCAATGCACAAGCCCTTGAGGCCATTAGAAGCACATTACCTAAAGATTATCTTATGTGTGTTTTTAACTTTGATTCCGCTTTTGTAGTGTGGAACAAATTGACAACAACAACCACCACCTCCGAGCTTCAAGTGCCAAACCAACCGGAGGAATCTAGTGGAGAATCCGATTCACTATGCTTCATGGTCCAAGGGAATGACTCCCTTGAGGTACATTCGGAACCCCACTTAGATGATAGTGATGATTGCTCTAGTTTTCATGTGATGATTATGATGCTCATGCCTTAAATGAAGAACTATCTATTGTTTTTGAAAAGTTAATAGAAAAATATAAGATTTTGAAAAAGAAAAGTCTAGAAATTGAAAAAGAAAATAAATGTTTGCATTCTAGACTTGACAATGTTTTGCAAGAGAAGGTTGAGGTTTCTAATGAAAGGGATTCATTGAGATCCCAATTAGAACTTGCACTAAAAGAAAATAAATTTTTAAAGTCTAAAAATGATAGTGAAATTCTTTTGAAGAAAAATGAAAATTTGTCTTCAAAAGTTGATTTTATTTTAAAAAAAAAATGTTGCTTTGAAAAATAAAATAATTTCCATTTCAAATGATTTAGATGTTTGTTTAAAGAAAAATGAAGTTTTAAAAAATAAGATTGATGAACATGTTTGCCATGCTAGGGTAGTTTCACCTAGATCACCCCTTGCATGCTCCACTTCTTCTATGATTAAAATGATATAAACTTTTTGAAGAAGAAAATGGATTGTTTGGGCTCCACTATGAGCCAATGTGCTAAGAACCATACACGCTTGGAATCCTTGGTTCGAAAGAAACAAGTTCCATCCTTTATGCATGCACACCCTCCACGGCATACACATGCTCCACACGGACACACCCATCACAAGTATGCTCATGTGTACACTTGTACACATTGTGGACGTAAGGGCCACCTTGCTAAATTTTGTTTTGATAGATTACATATTCCTAATTTAGCAAAGAATTTTGTTTAGGTTAGAGAAGGGACTAACCCCCATGGACCCAAGAAGATATGGGTACCAAAGACCACCCCTCCAATTATTTTTGATGTAGGTGTGGGCTCTCACATGACGTGAGAGTGATGACACCTTGGAGTGGATGCGTTCCGGACTTAAAGGAAATCAATTGGATGCATCACTTTCAAGGGAAGATTTGGTGGAGATGACCACCATGTTTTGGAGACAAGGAGAGTTGCCTTCTAGGTTTTGGTAACAATTCTTAACTCCTTATTATGTTTACATACTTTCATATTGATGTTTTATAGCATGTTTTCATTGTCTATGGATTAGTGTGTAAATATCATATTTATTAGATCCTTGACATACATGTATAGTATTTGACACACATGCTTGCATGAACCCATACTTAGTGTTCTCACTTTTGTTTAAGCTATAATTACATCATGAATCTAATACATGTGAATTTACATAGTAATCATGTTTTAGTTTTATCATGATGATTTTTATATTGTGTTTTAGTGCTTCATGTTAAGATTACTAGTTTAGATGTTAGTTTTCATTAAGACTAGTTATATACTTGTGCATATAGTGGGCCACAAATAAATTTATATATGTTTGAGCTTGAATGTTTATTTGAACCCATTAGATGTGCTAGTATAGTCTAGTTTTGATGATTCATACATTTTAAACTTGTATTCCATTTTTAGATTTGTTTTGTGAGTTTTCACTTCATGTATATGTTTGTATTGCCAAACTCTAAGATATACATGTATACCCCTTGAGTCATTTGCCTTTCATGCAAATCTATATATGGACTCAATTGTGTTTAGGGATATGCATGTATACTTATTATGTTGACAATTCATACATATATCTTGAAATGAAATTTATTTTGGTGAAGATTTTCTTGATTTTGTGTTTAATTGTTTAACTTTATGTATATGTCTATCTTGTCCAAACTATTAGATATACATGTTTATCCTTTTGAGCCACGTGCCTTAATGCATATATTTTGTGGACTCGTTGTGTTTGGATATGTATGTATACTTTAGTTTGTATAGGACATACATATGCCTTGAAGATTAAATAGTTTAGATGATTTTCATATTTTCATGTATTCATGTTTTCATGTTTAAAGGAATAATTGAGCTTAATGAAATTTTCATGATTATGATATTCACACTATATTTGTACACTCACTTTTATTGCTTGCTCATGTTTTGTTTTCATGAGTCAAAATTATGCTTAATTGGATTAGAGTGTTGATTTCATGTGGATTTCTTATTTCATGAAAACGATTTTGTTTTATTCCTTGCTTGAAGGATTTCGCACTAGTTAACAAATCTTTCTATTTATAACTAGTTACGGTATTCTTCAATTTGGTAGTGATTTTCAAACTAAGCTTATTTTCAAATCTATTTTTTGAAAACCCCTACCATCCAAGGGCGGTTGGATGGGAGATCATGCTCATGTATGCTTTACTATGAAAATTATTTTAAACTTGAACCATGATTGGGTGGTAGATTATATGAGTTATACCATGCTTTTATTGTTATGTCAATTGGTATCATTGAACTCTTTCAATTGGTATCATTTTGATCTTTGTGTATACTCATATGTTTATTGTGTATGTATATTTTCAATTGGTATCATCTATTGGTGATTGGTACTCATTCTATTTCATACACATATACTTGCTTTATTTGTGCTTAAGATATAAATTTTTCACAAAATCTTGTTTATGCTAGTGCTTGAGCTTAAATTTTGTTTCAATTGATTACTTTTAAATTGGTATCAAGCCCATGCATCTTTTTAGTTGGTATTTCATAAAGGGGGAGAAAATTTAATTTTGTCTTTCAATTGGTGATTCTTCAATTGGTATTTGTTTCCCACTCTCTTACTTTATGATTGAAAATTTCATATTGGTATCATATGTTTAATATGAAAATTATTTACAATTGGTATCAAAATTTTATTTAGACATTCAAAATTTATTATGTTTAATTTCAATTGATATCAAGATGTTCATGTGTTTTTACTTAAAATTGGTATCTAAAAAATTTTGTTTTTAAGAAAAATACAAAAGTTTTGATTTGTATTGACTATATGCATATAGATTCATGATGAGTGTATCTTATATTGAAGAGCTTAACATCTCTTCGTTATGTGGTACACGTGTGTAGGGGGAGCTTCACATCTCCTCTTATGCATTACATAGTGTGTGTTATGTGAATTAGGGCTTAACATCCCTCTTTCATGTAATGCATATGTGTAGGGAAGCTAACTTAGCGTCTTCCTCTTCATGAATGTATATAGCATATAACATCTATTGATCTTTGTTTATTTTCAATTGATATCAAGATGCTTCATTGACATATTTATCTATTGATATCATGTTGTTTATAGTCACCCCTTATTGACCTTGTTTTTGTTTTAGACAAAAGGGGGAGAACATTGTTTTATTGTTTTGATTGACTTAAAAGGGGAGAAAAGATTTTTACCCCTCATTTTATTGTTTGGATTGTTTAACCCCTTCTTGATCTTTTTGTTTGACAAAAGGGGGGAGAAAAATTTGTTTGATTTGATTTTACTTTGAACCCTTTGTTGATGATTGACAAAAAGGGGAGAAGTATTTGAGTTTATATGCATGTTTTCATTGCTTAAGGGGGAGAAGTATTTGTCTTCCTTGTTATTTATGCATATATGTTTTTGTATTGCAAATAGGAGAAAAAGATTTTGATTTATACTTGTTGCATGTTTTATCTCCATACTTGCATACATATTCATGTGCTTCATTTCCATATCTTATTATTTATGTCTATGCATGAGTTAAGGGGGAGTTTCTTTGAAGCTTAACTTTAATCCATGCATATATAACTCCATGAGTTTTGTCATCATCAAAAAGGGGGAGATTGTTGGCCCAAAGGCCTTCCACTCTAGTTTTGATGATGATTAACTCATGTAATAATCTTGTGTTGTTTAAGTTTCAGATCATTAACCAAGATATTAGTTGGTGATTAGCTTCAACAAGGTGTTTAGAAGCTTTTCATGATGATTCCAGGGCCAAAGCGTCAAGATCACACATTGCCTAGCCCATGGATGGAGTTTTGGAGCAAGTCTACTTGAAGATGAAGATCATCAAGAAGACTTAGGTATCCTAGTTTAGATAGTGTGCTTAGATCCATTTGTAAAGCTTAGTATAGTTGATATGCTCAAGTGCACAAACACACACGTTTTTTTATGTTTTGAATTGGTTTTCATGAATAGTAGATCAAAACAAGTTTACATGTTTATATGTATAGTAGATGTATTCTAGTTATACATACATGCTTTAACTTGCTAGGCAAACTTATTTTGATATTCCTATTCATGTATTGAAAAATCAAGTTTGATAAAAATACAAGTGTTGGTTTTTGATAACTTTACAAGACTCAAAAATGAATTTATATGATTAATATATGTCTTGAAATTTTTATCACAAGTTTGTGTTTCCATATAAAATGATAAAACTATTTTTGGTGATTTTTAGAAGTGTTAAAAGATTTTTAGAAAAATATTTTACAGTGTTTTTTCTGACCCAGATTTCTGTTCCAGGCTTCAATCAGTCGACTAGTCAACCTGACCTAGTCGACTTGGGTGAAGTCGGTCGACCGGGCCGGTCGACCGACATGCACAATCTGTGCACGTTTGAAGGCACTGGGACGGTCGACCGCTCGGGTCGACCGGGGCACTCACAGTGCTCTCTGTTTGTTTCGGTCGACCGGGCCGGTCGACCGCAGTTGCCCAACGGTCATATTTCTGACCGTTGGCGGTCGACCGGGCCGGTCGACCGTTGCCTGTCAGAGCTGCCAGCTCAGCTCTAACGGCTAGTTTTCTGATGGGCCTATATAAACCCCATCTCTTTGGGTTTTTGGCCAAGTTTTTAGAGCAAATTTTTCCTGACTTCTTCAGTGTTTAAAAAGAGTTTTCAAAAGAGTTTTAAGTGCCAAAAGATCAATCTTAATTGTTTTTAAGTGTTTTGATATTTTCAAAGAAAACAAGTTTTTGGGAATTGATTTCTTGTTATTTATCTCCATATCATTTTGGTATTTTCCAAGAGATTTTCTTTGATCAAAACACTTGTGTTTTCCACACTTGAGCTATATCTTCTATCCTATTCTATTAGGATCTTGTATTTGTGGAAAAAGGAAAGAGGTTTGTGGTTGAGATATACCACTTGTTGTAAACCCTTGATTTCTTGGTTGCTCCCTCTTTGGTAGAGGTTGAGGTTGTTGTATTGGGTTGGAGTTTGCTCCCTCTTTGGTAGAGGTTGAGGCTTGTGGTTTGCTCCCTCTTGTGAGAGGTGGAGTTTGGTTGTAAACCCTCTTCGGTAGAGGTGTTGGTTGTTGTGGTTGTTTGGCTAAGGGCCTACCCCTCTTGTGTGAGGAGGTGTTTGTTTGAGAGAGGAGTTAGGTACTCCATTGTCGTACAAATCCTTCTCGGTGAAGGTTCCCTCGGTGGGAGTCCTCGGTGGACGTTGATAGTGGATTGGAAATCCTACACGGGGTATAGGCGGGGATGTAGAGCAAGGGTGCTCGAACCTCGAAACATATCATTGTGTTTGCGTTTGATCCACTTGTCTCTAAACTCTCTCTCTCTCTTTACATTTGTGCAAAGCATCATACTTCATTCATATAATATTTTCTTGTGTTGAGCATAATTCATATTTTCAATCATATCTATTTGCTTGTGTTGTGCCTTGCATAATTCACATTGCTATATCTTGTATATGCTTGGTTGTTTGTGTGTGCCTCACTTGTACCTAATCAACAAGAGCTTCACATAGCACCTCAACCCATTCAAGGGGAATCAAGAGGAGTTAGTCCAGAGCCCTTCACGGGGAATTCGGTTAACACTTGTTGATTGTACTAAGTGTATTGCAAAATTTGCATTAGCTTCCGCATTTAGCGCACTTAGTTTTGCATTTAGTTTTAGATTAGCATAATCACCTATTCACCCCCCTCTAGGTTTCCTTTCA
>JAVJIF010030723.1:0-126141 GCA_038442645.1 Agave tequilana | reverse complement strand
TTGTTTCGGTCGACCGGGCCGGTCGACCGCAGTTGGCCCAACGGTCATATTTCGACCGTTGGCGGTCGACCGGGCCGGTCGACCGTTGCCTGTCAGAGCTGCCAGCTCAGCTCTAACGGCTAAGTTTTCTGATGGGCCTATAAAAAGCCCCATCTCTTTGGGTTTTTAGCCAAGTTTTTTAGAGCAAATTTTCCTGACTTCTTCAGCGTTTTAAAAGAGTTTTCAAAAGAGTTTTAAGTGCCAAAAGATCAATCTTAATTGTTTTTAAGTGTTTTGTTATTTTCAAAGAAAACAAGTTTTTGGGAATTGATTTCTTGTTCTTTATCTCCATATCATTTTGGTATTTTCCCAAGAGATTTTTCTGATCAAAACACTTGTGTTTTCCACACTTGAGCTATATCTTCTATCCTATTCTATTAGGATCTTGTATTTGTGAAAAAGGAAAGAGGTTTGTGGTTGAAATACACCACTTGTTGTAAACCCTTGATTTCTTGGTTGCTCCCTCTTTGGTAGAGGTTGAGGTTGTTATATTGGGTTAGAGTTTGCTCCCTCTTTGGTAGAGGTTGAGGCTTGTGGTTTGCTCCCTCTTGTGAGAGATGGAGTTTGGTTGTAAACCCTCTTCGGTAGAGGTGTTGGTTGTTGTGGTTGTTTGGCTAAGGGCCTACCCCTCTTGTGTGAGGAGGTTTGTTTGAGAGAGGAGTTAGGTACTCCATTGTTGTAAAAAATCCTTCTCGGTGAAGGTTCCCTCGGTGGGAGTCCTCGGTGGACGGTATAGTGAATTGGAAATCCTACACGGTGGTGTAGGCGGGGATGTAGAGCAAGGGTGCTCGAACCTCGAAACATATCATTGTGTGCGTTTGATCCACTTGTCTCTAAACTCTCTCTCTTTACATTTGTGCAAAGCATCATACTTCATTCATATCATATTTGCTTGTGTTGAGCATCATTCATATTGTCATATCATATCTATTTGCTTGTGTTGGCCTTGCATAATTCACATTGCTATATCTTGTATATGCTTGGTGATTTGTGTGTGCCTCACTTGTACCTAATCAACAAGAGCTTCACATAGCACCTCAACCCATTCAAGGGGAATCAGAGGAGTTAGTCCAGAGCCCTTCACGGGGAATTCGGCTACACTTGTTGATTGTACTAAGTGTGTTGCAAAATTTGCATTAGCTTCCGCATTTAGCGCACTTAGTTTGCATTTAGTTTTAGATTAGCACTAACACCTATTCACCCCCCCTCTAGGTGTTCCCTTTCAAGTAAGAGTTTGATAAACTTTCTTATGAATTCACCTGAGGGGACTTCTTTATAAGTCCATTGATGCGTCAGAATCAATCAAGACCGGAGCTTTCTTGTGGGAGCAACTTGATAAGTTGGTGGCGGAGATCGGCGAGTAGTAACATGTTCTTCAAATGATTACCGACAATCATGCATTTTATGTGAATACTGGTGCAAGACTTGTGGACACAACAAAATATCTTTATTGGACTCCTTGCACTGCTCATTGTCTTGACTTGATACTTGAAGACATAGGCAGAATAAAGATTCACACGGAGACTCTTGAGATGGCAAAGAGTATAACCCAATTCATATACAACCATGGTTGGGTTCTTAATTTGTTTCGGGCACACACAAAGGAGAAAGAACTTCTTAGACCGGTCATTACATGATTTGCTACTCCCTTCTTAACTCTACAAAGGTTATACCAATTAAGGCAACCTTGAGAAAGATGTTTGCATCCGAAGAATTAAAGAGGAGCATTTGGGCAAAAAAACCAAATGGAGTGAAGGCAAAAAGAGCGGTGATTTCTACTAGAAGTTTTTGGGCCAAAGTTTTGTTTTGCTTTAGCACCACACTTCCGCTCATGCATGTTCTACGAGAGGTGGATTCAGATGTGAGGTTATCTATGCCTTTTTTTATGATATGCTTGATATTATAAAAAAGAAGATATGAGGATGTGTGTGATTGCAGTGAGAGGGAAGTACATGCCTTACTAGAATATGATTGACCAAAGATGGACAGGTCAGGTATGTTGCATAAGCCTCTTCATGCAGCAGCGTACTTCTTAATCCCAAGATGTTTTTATAGTGAGAATTTTAGCAATGATGTTGAGGTAAGAAGAGGCCTTCATGAGTACATGCAGCGCATGATCCCTAACATCTGTGAGTATGCACAGGGTGATGTGTGAGAGTTAGTTATAAACAGAAGCTTGGAGAATTTGGAAGCCAGTTAGCTCAAATGACCTTGAACACTCGTAGTCCAGGTATAATTAGTGAATATGTATGATTCTTTGTTTAGTCATGCTATTTTTCAATTGTCAACGCTTAAATCTCTTTTAGCTGCTTGGGGGAGAGATTTGGAGATGAAGTTCCTACACTTCAAAAGTTTGCAATTTGAATTTTCTCTTACTACTAGTGCTTCTGGATGTGAACGCAACTGGAGCACTTTTGAGCAAGTAAGAAAAGTAACAACTTACAACTTTCTTTATAATAAATAAGAAATGACTTAATTTTAATAAATAAATTTATTGTTAAAGGTCCATTCAAAGAAAAGATGCCGCTTGGAGCAACTACGTCTGCAATCCCTCGTTTTATGTTATGTATAACATCAAGCTTCGAGAGAGGAATATTCGTAGGGGCCGATTGCATATTGATCTGATTTTGATAGAGGAGCCGGCTAGCGATGATGAGTGACTTGTAGAGACCGAAGAGCCTTGGTTTATGAATGATATTGCATGGCTAGATGAGGAAAGGGAAAGAAGAAGATGAGGAAAGAGATTTTCTAGATGTCATCGCACTTGATAATGAAGGCACTAGCATTGCGGTTGATAATGAGTTTAGAGAAAAGAGACAAAAAATAGATAGTTCTTCTTCCATGGATAAAGGGAAAGGACTTGTCATTGATGATGTGGACGAGACCAGGGATAATATCGATCCAGAGGATGCTGAGTACATCTTGGAAGAGGATAATTTAGTCATAATAGATGAGATTAGGGCAATGAATATTTCAGGATATTATGACAACTTTGTTTTGTATGACTATAACTTCTGTTTGCGAACTTCTTATGAATTTTATTATGTTTATGAACTTGTTATAACTTGTGAATGTGAAAAATTATTGTGATACTTCCTAAATTTGTTGTGACTTGTGAGACTTGATAAATATGTTATATATTTGTTTTGATTTTTTTAGATTTTTAAAATTATTTTTATTAAAATTCTAAATATAGTATATATATTTATTTTATTAAATAATATTAAATCACGTAACCTACATTATGCGTTACGTTATAACCTATCTTAACATAACAAAAAAAATGTTATCGTTACGTTATCGTTATTTTGAACATTGTTGTTTACACACATTATGATCCAGTGGACTACCAGGCATGGGAGAAAACATTTGCATTCTTCTCAGATGAGATTGGACGAGTAGATAGCTGTCAATGGCCAAGCAAATGTAGCGGGTTGGGTCTGTGCAAGGATGAGATGTGTCTGGCTTGCCCAACTAAACAATGGCTCTTGTGCTGGAGTGAAAATTGCGCAATGCCGGCACTCAATAAGTGCAAGGGTGGGAAGAGTGTGGAGTACTATAAGGTGTCCGGAGTGGAGAACTCTCTGACTATGTACGGAAAGCAGTAAGGAATGTGAAGGTAGAGGAGTGCAAGAGGAGGTGCAGTTTGGATTGTAAGCGTGTGGGATTCTTCCATTGGCAGGTGGAATCTAAGTGCTGGTTGGCCCCTCTGATTGGTACTCTGAACTCAGTTTCAAATTCTTCACATGTAGCCTATATCAAGTACGTTAATTAGGTGTCTCTATGGTTTGACCTATGCATTGTCTACGTGTATCTCCATGTGTTGATTCCATGAAGGAACAAGTGAAACTTGTGTTTCTTGTACACAGATATAATAAACATTGTTAGCTTACCTTCATGGTGAGGTTGATCTGACTTTAGAGAGGGATTCTCAAAGATGAAACTTTCTTAAATCTAATAGTTTTATCTTCCTAAGAAATCTATATCTAGTACATCCACATGGACATATGACAGATGCATTAATTAATCTGAATCCTATCTTCTGTTATAAAGACAGACAATTCTCTATATCACATCTGATCATAATTATTTCTAATAGTAGCACTAACAGCAAATGATTGTCACATCAACATAAGCAGTACTAAAAAAAACTGCCTGAGCGCTATAGCATTTAAGGTAAGAATCTCGAGTCCCAAGAAAACATGAAACAATTGAGAAGCTGAATTAACAATTAGAAATTTAAAGCAAAACATAAGGGTTATTGAAGCTTGTCTAAAAAATTTCAAGCAATGCTCAACGCATACAACAGATATATCTCTGGTCTTCATCTTCATGTCAGAAGATTGCACTATATGTGTGTATATAATCATACATACATGCATATCTAACAAATAACAATCAGTTTATGATGCCTTACAACTGCTGGTCTTCATCTTCATGTCAGAAAATAGCAACACAAATGTGCCACTGCACACGCACGCACGTGCGCCCACGCACAGAGATAGAGAGAGATGCATGCATGCATGTACGAATGATTATGAGATTTAGAGGGAGGTAAAACATTATTAATCAGAAAAATTATTCAGTCAAGGTGGGCATCAAATAGTTTGTGTTACGTTTATTTGCCTGCAATTGTGTCGGGCTGGCGATTTGAGCGTGGACATAGGCATAGTGCTGACAGGACAAAAGACAATGAATTCTTTTTGTTATATTATATATGCAAATTATATTTAAACAAAATTTTATATACAAACAAACAAAATATCAACTACGCAACTATTATCATAACAATATTCATTTACAACAAGCAGAAAGAAAGGACAATTAACATCACAGAGCATGAAGTGATATTTTTCTTGAAAATCCAACTTATTGATAAATAACAAACAGCACCTAATCATCCAAAAGAGAGCCTTCTGTGCATAAAGAGCTCAAATATATCATATAAACAGCTAACACTTTTTTTTAGAGTAAATAGAAACAACTAACACTTAACGATCCAAAATATAAAAGATAATTGAGAAGTACTTTTTTCAATTTAAACCAACTCCAATGACATGTTGTCATCATCTCCATCCACAAATAACATGGCTTCCAAATTGGGTTGAAGCTTTGCAACCTCCAGGACAGCTGCCCTCAAACGAGTTGAATCCATCTCCACAAAGTCAACATCTTTGCTTCCCCTTCATCTACTCATGTCTCGTGTCCCCGTGTTTGTGTTTCTTAGCATGAAAAAAACCTGTCTAGGTATGACGTAGAAAATTCAAATACATGAAAGTGAGAAGCTTTGTGCTTTACTGCTTGCATATTTTAGTGTCAAATGCTTGCATATTTTTCTTTTTTGATTCAAATGATGTTTTAATAACTTCCAATCCTAAAATATAGAATCAAGTTGCATTCAGTCTGCATCTTTCAAATCACGTGTGATGCATATTTCCAATATCATAAAAATCAGCGTAAATTTTAGAGTTTTACACGCTAGTGTCTGTCTTGTGAAGAATTGATACTAACAAGAAGCAAATGCTATATTTTTTTTTTAATCATGGATTAATAGTAATAATTTTACTTAAATCTAAACAACCATTTTATAAATCAAATAAATTGGTCACATTTTCATTTTTCCTTTTTATTTCTTTTGAAAAGGTTCTGTTATTTGGTACTGAGCCACTGTAATTCCGTGGGTATTTGTCATGGAAATGATTACCTTACCAAAGCAAGACCCACCTAAAATTGATTAAATGGCTTCCATTTGCATGTGTGAGAGCTTCGAAGAAGAGAATCTAGAGCAAAGCGTGAGCTATTCCAAAAGAGGTGAAATAGGTCACCTAAATGTCATGCGATTTCAGTTGTCATGGATGTCAACAGAGTTAATGAGTCATAAGGATAAATTCTGGTTGACATGTTATAATATATTCCTTTGGCATGCAAATTGTGGTCAAGTCTTCAGGATCTAAAATCAGGTCCTCATTGTTTTATGTTTGAAATTTGTTAAATATGTATTAATAGTTTGTCATTAACTTTAGCAAATAGTACATGGAGTATTTTTTTTTAAATTGTTTCATTGAATTCTTGTTAATTTTTTAATGGAATCTTCCTTTATGTGTAATCTATAGAGTCCTAAATGGTACCCATATGGGTGCTTGACATAGTACATTAAGTATTTTGGTTGACTTATTGTCTTATAGTTTATATGTTAATATAGGAGAATGAAGGTAAGAAAGATATGAGATAGACTTATGTCATTTTGGAAGGATTTGAGGCCGAATCCTTTCCACTCAAATACAACCCTACGACATCTGAATGTAAGATCCACTCCGTTAAAGTTGATCTACATTATTTCAAGTAATTGAAAATAAAAAATCATGTATACTTTTTGCCCATCCATCATGTAGGCGCAAAAAGTGAGTTGGTTAGTTTAACGGTATAGAATATTTGAAATCTAACAAAAATTGGTGTGGGAGAATTTTAAGTGTTTAGATCATGATGAAATGGTCGGATCGAGAATTTGTATGTCTAAAGACGTAGATCTAAGCAATATGCTATTTTCAGCCGTCCATTTTGCGCCTATTTGATGGATGGGCAAAAGGTACTCAAAATACATGATTTTTGGTTTATAGTTACTTGAAACAATGTAGATCAACTTCGACGGAATGGATCTTGCATTCGAATGTCGCAGGGTTGTATTTGAGTGGAAAGGATTCTGCCTCGAATCCTTCCGAAATGACACAAGTCTATCTCGAAAGATATTATCATCAATTAGTAAGACAATTTTGAAAAGTTAAACCACAGGATGGAATGTGATAAAATCTACTAGATGGTACCCATCTAGTATTTATTTATTATTTTTAGACTTTAGCATTTAAGTAATTGACATGTCTGTTATGAAAGCATAGATTCCCAAATAGACATGCCATAAAAACTTAGGATACAAACAGGATGTGGACACATCAAGTAAAACTTACAAAATTACACACACACACACGTGTGTGTGTGTGTGTGTGTGTGTTTACAAGATATATGTATACTGACATCCTATAATGATAACTCTTGAAATATCAAAACACAAGATGGAATAAGACACTATGTTATACTTTGTTCTCCAGCTATTGGAGATCTCATTTCTGTACCGACTCAAGATACGCTTATCGGACTCTATGTATTAATGTTTTTGTGCAAAATAGGTATAATCCATATAATTGTGAAAACTATCAAAATAAAACAGTTGTCAATAATAATTATAAATATATGAAAAAGAGAGAACCATATTTTTGTAGTTCCTATGATGCGCTTGGAGCTTATCAAAAGAAATGAATCAATCTAGATAGTCTGTTCTCTCCCAGTGTTTTTTTATAGATACTAATTGTCCACTATCATGTCTCAAGTGGGTAAAAATCATGAGGTTAATTCTGCTCCTAAACGAGCTTTAAAACGCAAAGAAAAAAAGCACACACAAAGAAAAATGAGACATTTGGGATCATTTTAAGACAATAAAAACAGAGAACCCCAAAGAAACCTACAGAAGCTACAAGTGTTTACTGTGGGACAGAGTATGGGTGTGCGACTAGCTTATGTGGACTGTGGAGACACCTTGAGAAATGCGCTAAGTATCCATAATAGTAGTAAAGATGAGAAACAGATATTGCTTTCATTTTCTAAGGGGTCTAAAAGTAGCGCTCTATCCAATTGGGTGTTTGACAAAGTATTCTGCAGGGAGAAGCTTCCAAAGATATTAATTATTAATGAGTTGTCATTTAGTTTTGTAGATAAGGAAGGATTTCAGAGGTTTGTACGTGCGGTACAACCTAGATTTCAATTTGTTTCTCTAACCACAATTACTAAGGACTGTTTGGAGATAAGTATTTAGAGAAGACTAAATTGGAGTCAATCTTCTAGTCTTTTATATCCCGAGTATCTTTGACTACACATCTATGGACTTCCATGCAAAACATTGGTTATATGTGTATAACAGCTCATTTCACTGATAAACATTGGAATCTTCAGAAGAAAATAATTAATTTTCAGGTGCCTCCTGCTTCACATCGTGCAGAACAAATTGCATAAGCAGCGGAAACATGTTTCTTGGGTTGGAAACTTGATAATATATCTACAATCAGTGTAGATAATGCAATCTCTATTTAAGTAGCAACTCAACATTTAAAGAAGTTAATTAGAAGAAGTGGGTTGTTACTTGATGATGAGTTTTTCATGTGAGACGTTTTGCTCATATGCTTATTTAATTATGAAAAAAGGTCTTGAATGTTGAGTGGAACTCTTCGCCAAATTAGAGAAATGATAAGGTACATTAGGAGTTCTCCTTCAAGGACTCAATTGTTTAAAAAATGTTTGAAGAAGAGAAAATTTCAAGTAAAAGATATTTATGTTTGGATGTGTGGGATTCCACCCACCTTATGCTCTCAAGTGCCATTGTATTTGAAAAAGCATTTGATCGCTTGGAAGAGCAAGATGGGGTGTTTTTGAAAGATAATAAAGACGAAGTCCCAACAGAATAACAATGGCAAGGTTTGAGAAGCTTGCATAAATTCTTGGAGTATTTTTTGAGGTAACAAAATGTGTTTCCGGTTCTAATTATGTCACTAGCAACACCTACTTTCAGGAAATAGTGAAGATTCAAGCTCTGCTTTCTAAGTGGAGAGCAAGTGAAGATCATTTTTTTAAGAAGTATGGCTGAAAATGCTGGAATATTTTGATAAATATTGGGATATTGAGAAGGTAAATTTGCTGCAAGTTGTTGCCATTGTTTTAGATCCTCAGTTTAAGTTAAAATATGTTTGAGTACATGTGGTGGAGAATGTTCGGTTAGAAGAATAATGCATGACAGTGTTCAAGCAGGGTTTTGGATGCTGATAGGATGATTTTAAAGGTTAAAAATGTCATGGGACAACTCTATAATCACCATCTTGCAATAGAGGCCTCTCAGTCAATGGAAATAGACGCAAGCAAGTCAGGTCAGTGGTGTAGCCAGAACTTAAAACTTGGGGGGCATGCCTTGCACCAATCCGAACGCTTCGTCGGTCGCTCCTAAGAAAACAAGTAAAGACAGTGATAGACGAATTTCCAGTTTGAGCGTAATATAGTAGTATTAGACTTTTATCATATGAGATGTAGTTCGAAAAACATTAATTGTTAAAAATTAAATTAAAAGTCTTAAAATATGTTTTCTCAGATGTATGTGTACACTGAATTCATAAAATATGTTATTATTTAAGTTATTGAAATCTGACCTAAAAAAGATTAGTTATACCTTTAATATTTCTAAATTGAAAATTCATAATTCTAGTACGAAATTAATAATATTTAAAACTTTTAAATTTTTAAATACATTCTAATTGCCTTTAGTAGTAATCTCCATTATTTTTCAAGTAGAGAGCAATCCACATTTGTACTATTATAATCCTTAAATTAATATTTTAGTTCTAAATAATATACCTTTTTCTAGTTTACTTTGTTTTCTTTTTATTTTCAAATTATCTTTTCATTACTTTATTTCATTTTTATCATATATTAGGGGCTTGAGGAGAGGAAAGGAGTATAAACTATAAAGCCTAGCATATCCTTTTGGATTAATAAAGAGCTATGATGAAGAATAACAAAGGAAAAAGTAGAAAATAAAATTAGAGAATTAACAAAATGAGGTAAAAAAAAAAAATAGGAAAGAAAATTGGGACAGTGGGATTCAAACTAGGATATCTCAAACTAGCATAATTCTTTTTTTAGTGAATACAAAATAAGAATATAGGTTTTTTTTCCCCGGGGGGGGGGGGGGGGGGGGGGGGGGGGGGGTGGGTGCACCCCTTGCCCCACCACTAAGTCGGGGGGGGTGCACCCCTTGCCCCACCACTAAGTCGGGTTGCAGATAATGCAATAGTCAATGTAAGCATTTCTGATTTAATGAGGGTTGACAGGATTGCTTGAAAGCTGAAAACTCTGTGTTATAAAATCTGAATTTGATTGCTACTTAGGAGTTGAGGCAGACGTGACTTAAAATATATTGATTTGGTGGCATTCCGAAGTCTTCCATATAGCGTGTCCTCTCTCAAATGGCACGTGATAGTCATGCTACTTCCACCACTACAGTGTTAAATGAGTTTTGAAGTGCTTTAAGCCCACCTATTGTAGAAGCTGAGTTGTGCGCAAGACTGGATAAGAAGTCAACCAACACCAATTGATGTTGATGAATAGTTGGAGCTAGAGGGCTTGGAAATTAGTAAATTAATACTTTATGTTCTGTTTTTTCATGTGTTCCTGTTGAAAAAGTTAAATGTTTGATGCTTCTTGACAACTGTACCAAATGATGTAGCATCCCTTATTGGCTCAACTTTTTACACTGTATTAACCCACTGTTTTCTCTCTTATATTTGTACTTTGTATGCACTCTTTATTTCTAGAATATGGATCTTATCATCTTAATGAAGTGATGATGGCTGTAAAAGCCAAGTCTCTTCACTCTTCCTGTGCTGCCCTGTTTGCTTGAATTTGATAATTGAAACCAGTGTTCTAAAAAAAGGTTTAAGCGGCCGATTAATCGTCCGCTTAAATGTTTTCAGCCTAAAACTGAGCAGAACTTGAAGAAAGCGGTCAGATTACTCGGCCAGGCGATTAATTTGCTTAAATGATGATTAAACGTCTAATCGGTGATTAATTAGCGTCCGTTTTAAACGTTATTCAATCGTTTTCTAAATAGATTCGAATTTCAAACCCATTAAGCTAACTGAACTCAAACCAGATCCAATAATTGAGGATATAAATTGTCGCGTGTTGTTGAGAATTAGGGCTCGCGAGCCCTAAATTTATTCGCATCATCGATCCTCCTGTGGCGACGACGAAACTCCCGAATCTTATGAAGAAGCTCTCGATGCTCACGATGACAAGAAGACGAAACTCCCGGAGTCCTAATTTTATCTGAAGCTCGCGAAGCTCACGGCAGCGATGATCCTCCTGCAGAATTAGGGCTCCCGAAGCTCAATGACGAAAAACTGAAGAAGTTCACGAAGCGTTAATCCTCCTATGTCGAACTCCCTTTCGACGATGATCTCCCCTTGCGGTTATCTTCTCACCGCGATCTCTCTTTTTGTCGACAAAGAACTCCCCCTGCGATCATCTCTCTAGTCAACAGCAAAGCGTCGACGGCCACCTCCTCCTGTGTCGACGATGACCTCACCTTGGTCAGCTCTCTCCCCCCGCGCGTGCACGTATTTTATCCAGGTTCTTACCAATAGTCTTTCTCTTTTAATAGGCTGAGGAACGCCTCAAGCGTGAGAAGATTTGCAGTTGCATCTAGCAGTAAACCAAAGATGTTGAAAGTATGTTACTTTTTGAAAGAAATATATATATTTGTTCATTTAAAAAGCTTTTTTAACAATAGTTGTTGGAGGTGGAGGTAAATTGATGTACTTTGAATTGATTGACATTATTACTTTTTAAATTACTCTTAGTACTAGCAATTTAATTTTTCAAGTTATATTTGCTATATCTGTTATACTTTTTGGGGAGTTTATAGAATTTATTTGCATTTTTAAGTATTATAATATTATTATATATATTAAAATAATAATAAAACGTGTAATCCGTTTAATCGTCGTTTAAACCGTTTAAGCATTATGCGCTCCCGGACCGCGCGCGTACTGAAACCGCTTTTTAGAACATTGATTAAACTTTTTACCTGCTTGGTAGTCAAGTGATTGTGAACTATTTAGTTACTAGTTGCTACTTATAAGAACTTCTAGCTCATATGATGGTTAGTTTTATTGTGAGAATTAAACTCAAAGAGTCTCAAAGTCGAGAAAAAAAGAGATCAAACGATCAAGGCTGGACAAAGAAAAGAAGCAAAAGGTAAAGCTTAAACACTGAAATGAAAATCAATTGTCTGAGAAGAGGTATGTTTGCATTTACATGAGTTTTCCTTTAGGTGAGCTACCTCTTAATTCTTATATGTCACCTCTATTTGACTTTGTTTTTGGTGTTGGGGCTTTGGGATGGGCGTTGAGGCCTGGGCAATGATGGTATCTTCTTCTTCTTCTTGTGGCTCTCTCTTTTTAGTTGCCTGACACTCTTAATACTTTTCACAACTAATTTGTTATTGAAATTGATACTTGGATATAAAAATGGACGGCGAGGCAACTTTGCATGGCTGCTGCATCGCACACAACCATTGCAGCCATTCACTATACTTTAATGGAAAAAACTTGAATGCACTCTTTTTGTTTTGTCTCACGTTTCTCTAATATCATTCAGTTTTAAAATATTTACATTTCTTTCCCTGTTAATAATAGTTATCCATCTAATTTTCCACTGTTTGTTTTTATGTCAATTTTCAGCTCTCTATCTTCTCTCTCTGTTGCTTTTATGTGTTCTTG
Organism: Agave tequilana; assembly: GCA_038442645.1. NCBI lineage: Eukaryota > Viridiplantae > Streptophyta > Magnoliopsida > Asparagales > Asparagaceae > Agave > Agave tequilana. The sequence goes on along the minus strand of JAVJIF010030723.1, from coordinate 113,728 downwards.
ATTTATATACCTGGATACTGTGTTTCCACTCTGGCTTTTAATCTGAGCCCAAGTCTAAGACTAGACCTAGATGGTCAATTCTTATTTTTCTCAATCAAATTACGTATGATGAAAACAATTCCATAATTTTAATTATGGCTACTAATGATGCATATTGAGCATTATTTATGTGCAGGGCTGGAGCTTATTGAAGTTTGCTGCTGTGGGAGGGGAAGGTACAGCCAAATGTTGTCGGAGATTGTTAAACCACTTCATGTGTGTTTGTACATTGTAATTGAGTTTTTTTTCTGCGGGAATGTACTTTGAGTTTGATGTGGCGGATTATACATTGTAAAAAAAATGTTGTATTATTTTGTTCCCAATTTTTAAGGATTTTAGTGAATGTAATTTTGTATAAAACTCAGAATTCTTTTGCTTAATAAAAGATTTTGTTTTTATTATCTTGTAATCTTTACATTAAGTTACAGGTTTTAAAATTTGGTGTTATTACCAACCTGATTCGAACCCAAACAACCCGGCCCAAACCCGAACGTATCAATTTCAGGTCGGGGTGGAGCGGATTGGGAGGATAGGGTTGGAGTCGGGTCGGGTTGGGTTATGGCAGACTATTAAAATTCAGGTTCGGCATGGGTTGGCCCTTAACCCAACCCGACCCGACCCATTGCACCCATAACTGTGAAGATCCAAAGGACAATATTTCAATCTTCAAAAGGTCCATTTTCATCAGACTCTGAATGTAAATTCATAACTACAGAATCTGATATTGCCGTATTGGCAACAATACAGGTAAAGCTAGCATGTCAGTTTCGGAAGCTGGTTTTTGGGTCATTTGGAGTCATATCTGGTTGACTGGGAATCAAACTTCACATGCGCTAGTCTAGTGCTGATCTAATATATGCCTGATGGCGTTACACTTGTGACTGACTCTCCTGGCTTGATGAGATGTCATGAATAAAATAACACTATATAAACTGAAGCTTGCGGAGATTAGCTTGTTAAGCATTGCAATAGTTGAGAAACTTGATTTGAACTGCAGGACAGACCTTAGCAGTTAATTGCAGCATTGAAATGAGTTGTTCATGCGCTCTGAAATTGGATAGTGCTATTTTGATGCCTAGGTCTTCTAATGTAGTGTAGACTATAAATATGAAAGGAATCAGACTGAGTATTGTATCCATGAGCAAAGGAAAATATGAAATCTGTGGCATAGACACTTCTATCATGAGGTTGAATTTGTGTGTGAGAAATGATAACGCCAATACTTCTTGGACACCCCTCGGAAACTTGTAGGACACTTCTTGAATGTGTCGTCAATTTTATAAATATATTCTTTTACTTTTAGACAATTCTTTCATATTGATTGCACATTGAGATATTTATTTACCTTCATTATATCTCAAAGACTATTTTAATGGGGAAGGACTTAAAAATTTCCTTTTTTATTTTTGCAAGCAGTGAAGTACATTAAACAATCATATAGAAAGGTAAAGTGCCAAGCCAAATTCCTCATACAAGGTTATAATTATGTATACCAATTAATTTTAATAACATTTATAAACATTACATAAACTTTTACGTTATTAAAAACCTGTTTGCAAGCATTTGCATTTGCAGACATGTCTGTGCATGTAAGTATTTAAGCACTATTTCTTCTTTATTATAGAATGTGTTGTTATGTTTTCGTGTCAAGATCTCCTACTTTTCAGTGAATTGTTGTGTAGCCGTGTCTATGTCCGCGTTGGTGGTCATTTCCATGTACCCCGTTAACCTGTTCCATGTCCCGTGTTTGTGCTGTTAGCACGAAAAATCTTTCAATTCAAATACAAGAAAGTGACAAGCTTTGGCTTTGTTGCTTGTGTATTTAGGTGTCAAATGCTTGAAATTTTTTGTTTTTTGGTTCTAGTGATGTTTTAATAACTTCCAATTCCAAAATGTAGAATCTAGTTGTGTTCAATTTGCATCTTTCAAATCATGTGTTGAAGCTTATTTTAATATCATAAAAGTTTGGTGTAAATTTTGGAGTTTTATATGCTAGTGAGTGTCTTTGAAGGAAATGATATTTGTGATACTAATAAATAGTAAATGCTATTTTTGTTAATCATGGAATAAGTAATAGTAACAATATTAGTTAAAAATAAGCAACCATTTTATAAATTGAAAAAAAATTTGTCACATTTTCTTTTTTCCTTTTGATTTTCTTCTAAAAATTTTGTGTTATTTGGTATTGCCAACTGAAATTTTGTGGGTCTTTGTCATGGAAATGATTACATAGCAAAGAAAGACCCACCTACAAATTGATTAAAGGGCTTCCACCTGCATATGTGAGAGCTTCGAAAAAGAGGCTATCAACAGCAAAGCGCGAGCTACTACAAAAGCAGTGGAATAGGTCACCTAATGTCATGCCATTTCAGTTGTCACGGATGTCAACAGAGTTAAATGTTACTGTCATAGGATAAATTATGGCTGACATGTTATAATATTCCATTGGTAAGTAAAATTGTGCTCAAGCCTTCAACATTTATACCTTAAAATCAGGTTCTCGCTGTTTTATGTTTGAAAGTTTGTTAAATAGTTGGTAGTAATTTGTCATTAACTTTAGCAAATGGTACATGAAGTATTTTTTAAAAATTGTTTCATTGAATTCTGGGTAATTTTAAATAGAGTCTACGCGTTATCTACAGGAGTCCTAAATGGTCCATATGAGTGTTTGACATAGTACATTAAGCAGAAATTTTGGCTGAGTTATAGTCTTATAGTTTATATGTTGATATTGAAACAAAAGAGAGAATGAAGGTAAGAGAGATATTATCATCAATTAGTAGACAGTAATGAAAATTAAAACAGAAGATGGTAAAAACTTGAAAAGTTAAACTACAAGATGGAATGTGATAATTCTAGTAATCTAGTAGATTTATTTTGAGATTGAAGAATTAAGCTAATTGACATGGCTATTATGAAAGCAAAGATTTCCATATAGACAAGCCCTAAAAACTCTAAAAACTAAGGATATGTTGTAAAACTCCAAGAATATAATACCAAAGCAGAGAATTTTAGAGACAGAGTAGAAGTAGGAATTCTTATTGATTTCTGAATTTTGTGTACTTTGAAATGAATCAGGAAGGGCCTATTTATAGGAAAACCTTGGGGGCACTATGCAGTCGCTTGCGTCATCGCTTACATCAGCGCATAGTAAACTTATTAATGGTGCATGGTAACGTTAGGTGTTGACGGTGGTGGGCAGCCATCATTTTGGACTTTTGTTAACACTCCCCCTTGGCTGTCCACCATACATGATGTCTCATTAAAAACCTTGTTAGGAAAACCCAGTGGGACAAAACCATAGCGAAGGGAAAAAGAGTACATCATCTCCGTATACGTGTTTTTATGCTGCCTCGTTAAAAACCTTACCAGGAAAACCCTGTGGGACAAAACCATAGTAAGGGAAAAAGAGTGCAGCCACGTAAGCTCCCCCTCAAGTTGACATAAGTATTTCTTCTTCATAAATCTCGCTTATGACGCATCCCAATATCATGAATAAGCTTTCTGAAAGTTGTAGGGGGAAGCGCCTTTGTAAAGAGATCTCCACATTATCACTTGATCGGATATACTGAATATTAATTTTCTTATCCTTTTCAAGCTCTTGGCTGAATGAGAAGAACTTTGGGGGTATATGCTTGGTACGGTCGCTTTTGATGAATCCTTCCTTCATTTGAGCGACACATGCAGCATTGTCTTCAAATAGTACTGTTGGATCTCTGTTGACTGGTAATCCACAAGTTTTTTGGATGTGTTGAGTTACAGACCTTAACCATACACATTCTCGACTTGCTTCATGAAGTGCTATGACTTCAGCATGATTAGAAGAAGTGGCAATCAGTGTCTGCTTTTGTAAACGCCAAGAGATCGCTGCACCTCCACATGTGAACACATATCATGTTTGAGACTTGGCTTTATGTGGATCTGACAAATAACCTGCATCTGCATAACCAGTTATTTCTTGTTTTGATCATCTGGAATAAAACAAACCAAAGTTAGTTGTTCCTCGAAGATAACAAAATACATGTTTAATATCATTCCAATGTCTCCGTGTAGGAGATGAGCTAAATCTTGCTAATAAATTAGTAGCAAATGATATATCTGGTCGGGTACAATTAGCCAGATACATAAGACCTCCAATTGCACTTAGTTATGGTACTTCAGGACCAAGAACCTCTTCATTATCTTCGCGAGGGCGAAATGGATCTTTTTCCACATTCAATGATCTAACAACCATTGGAGTGCTCAAAGGGTTTGCTTTATCCATGTTAAAGCGTTTTAAGACCTTTTCAGTATAATTTGATTGATGCAAAAGTATTCCATTTTGAAAGTGCTCAATCTGTAAACCAATACAATATTTGGTTTTTCCAAGGTCTTTCATTTCAAATTCATCTTTAAATATATCATTGCTTCTAGGATCTCTTTGTGAGTCCCAATAATATTTAAATCATCAACATATACAGCAATGATAATGAATCCGGATGTTGTTTTCTTTATAAAAACACATGGGCATATAGGATTATTTACATATCCTTCTTTTAATAAATACTCGCTTAAGCGATTATACCACATGCGCCCTGATTGTTTTAACCCATATAATGATCTTTGTAATTTGATCGAATATAATTCTTTGGGTTTTGAACTTAATGCTTCAGGCATCTTAAATCCTTCAGGGATTTTCATATAAATATCGCTATCAAGCGATCCATATAAATAAGCTGTAACAACATCCATAAGACGCATTTCTAAATTTTTAGAAACTGCTAGGCTGATTAAATATCTAAACGTAATTGCATCCATTACTGGAGAATACGTTTCTTCATAATCAATTCCAGGTTTTTGCGAAAAACCTTGAGCAACAAGTCGAGCTTTATACCTTACAATCTCGTTTTTCTCGTTGCGTTTTCGTACAAAGACCCATTTGTATCCTACTGGCCTCACGGCTTCAGGCGTGAGGATAATAGGTCCAAATACTTTACGCTTATTAAGCGAACTCAATTCAGCCTGTATAGCGTCTTTCCACTTTGTCCAATCATGTCTATTTTGACATTCAGTGACGGATCTTGGTTCAGGATCCTCACTTCCGTTAACAATATCACATGCTACGGAATAGGAAAATATTTCATCCATATTTTCCATCTCATTGCGATTCCATAATCCTCCTGTATTGACATAATCAATAGAGATCTCATAATTTTCTATATCTTCAGGATTTTCTATCTCTTGATTTGTCTTATTTTGTGTTTCTTCTGGAACACATTCTTGTATATTGGGTTTATTTTGTGTTTCTTCTGGAACACATTCTTGCACATTGGGGTCATCGTGCTTATCTGCTCCTTTTCTTTTCGAGGATTTTTATCTTTGGAACCGATTGGTCTACCACGCTTCAGGCGTGTCTTAGACTCATTAGTGACTTCATTCCGGATTGTCCTTTTGGGATTTCAATCCGAGCAGGAGCATTTACAGCTGGTATATATGATTTAGTCACTCTTTTCGTATCAGTGAACGCATCTGGCAATTGATTGGCTATTTCTTATAAATGCATAATCTTTTGCACTTCTGTCTCACATTGTTTTGTGTGAGGATCAAGATGCAATAAGGACGGTTCACTCCATGTAATCTCCTTCTCCAGCTGTTTCTTTTCTCCCCCTAATGCTGGGAAAATTGCCTCATTGAAGTAGCAATCGGCAAATCGAGCCGTAAAAACATCACCGGTTTTAGGCTCAAGATATCTTATAATAGAAGGAGATTCATAACCGACATATATTCCCAGTCTCCTTTGAGGACCCATCTTTGTACGTTGTGGTGGAGCAATCGGCACATATAACGCACAACCAAAAATTCTAAGATGGGAAATATTTGGTTCTTGACCAAATGCTAATTGTAGAGGGAGTATTCATGATATGCACTTGGTCTGATGCGAATTAATGCTGCAGCATGTAAAACTGCATGACCCCATACAGAAATAGGAAGCTTTGTTCTCATTATTAATGGTCTAGCAATAAGTTGGAGGGGCTTAATCAGTGACTCAGCCAAACCATTTTTTGTATGTACATGGGCAACAGGATATTCAACAACTATTCCAATTGACATACAATAATCATTAAACGCCTGAGACGTAAACTCACCAGCATTGTCAAGTCTAACTCTCTTGATTGTATAATCAGAAAATTATGCCCTTAATCTAATTATCTGAGCAAGAAATCTCGCAAATGCCACATTGCGAGTTGACAATAAACAAACGTGTGACCATCTACTAGAGGCATCTATCAATACCATAAAATATCTAAATGGTCCACACAATAGGTGTATAGGCCCACAGATATTACCTTGGATACGTTCAAGAAATGTAGGTGATTCTGTTTTTATTTTAGCTGGTGATGGTCTAATGATTAATTTTCCTAGAGAACAAGCCTCACATGAAATTTTACTAACTTGAAGGATCTTCTGGCCGTTTAATGTATGTCCATGTGAATTCTCAATAATTCTTCGCATCATCATTGAACCAGGATGACCTAAACGATCATGCCACAGAGTTATTGTCTCTGTATCTTCTTTAACTACCATATGTGACTCTATCACATTTATATATGTGTAATGCAATCCTGAGGAAAGCTTTGGTAGTTTTTCTAGTATGCACTTCTTTCCTGATACATAAGTAGTAAGATACATATACTTCATATTTTCTTCAGTTGCAGACTGAGTATCATATCCATGAAGATATATATCATTAAAACTCAACAAATTTCTTTTGGATTTTGGTGAGAACAAAGCATCTTTTATGAAAAACTTTGTTCCATTTGGCAATATAAAGCTGGCTTTACCAGTCCCTTCAATCAAGTCTACAGGACCTGATATTGTATTAATGATTGCCTTTGTTGGTTTTAATTCAGAGAAGTACCTTTTATGTTTAAGAATAGTATGTGTTGTACCGCTATCCGGTATGCAAATCTCTCCACTTTTGGTCTTGACTTCATCATTAGAATAATCCATATTAAGCTTCATGCAAAATAAACAATTTGGTAAGAATAAAATTTGAAACATATTATTATAAGGGAAATATTTTATTCAAGATAAATTTGAAAATTACAAATAACAAAATATGATAATACATAACCATATGTCTAATTATCACCAGTATCATGATGGATTGGAAGATCAACAAAATCATCAGTAAAATCTGAAGCATCAAGATGAGTTGAATCATCCATAGGATCATCATGTTCAGTGAAATTCACTTCTTTCTCTTTTCCTTTCAAGGATGCTTTGTAAAGCTTGCAAAGGTGCTCCGGTGTTCGGCACACTCTAGACCAGTGTCTTTGGAGCCACATTTATAACAGGAATCTTCAGGATTCCGAAGAGAACTTTCACGAACATCTTTTCCTTTTTCATGTCTTTCTACATAATGCTTCTTGTGGATCGCGTTATTCTGTGAAGGGTTGTAAAAACCACTTCGACTGCGTCCACGGCCACGTCCACGGCCGCGTCCATAATTATATCCTCGTCCATAATTTTTAGAAAATGCAGCATTTGTTTCTGGAAATGCTGCTGAACCAGTGGGACGAGACTGATGATTTTTGATCAAAAGTTCATTATTTTTCTCTGCCACAAGAAGAGATGAAATTAGTTCAGAATATTTCTTAAAGCCACACAACCTATATTGTTGTTGCAGTGTTATATTAGATGCATGAAATGTGGAGTAAGTCATCTCCAACATTTCTTCATCTGTGATATCTACCCCACAGAATTTCAACTGGGATACTATTCTGAACATTGCAGAGTTGTAGTCGCTAACTTTCTTAAAATCTTGCAAGCGCAAAGCATTCCATTCATCACGGGTGGCAGGGAGTATAACTTCCTTTTGGTGATCAAATCTTTCTTTGAGATTTTTTCCATAAAACGCCTGGGTCTCTTACAGTGAGGTATTCACATTTTAAACTATCATCAAGATGTCTGCGGATAAAGATTGTCGCCTTTGCCTTATCTTGCAATGTCGTAGAGTTTATTTCTTTAATGGTTTCAGTGAGACCCATTGATTCAAGATGCATCTCAATATCAATAACCCACGACATATAATTCCTTCCCGTGATATCAAGTGGAATGCACTCAAGCTTTGTAAAGTTTGACATGGTGATAACTATAACAAAATATAAAAATAATTAGAATCACAACATTTTTTATTTCTCAAAGAAAACTTGCATGTCAACCATAATAGCTACAAGTAGAAGAGGGAAGGTGAACATTAAAATAAAAAAATACGGGTACAATTCACTTGGATCCATATCTCCAAGAAAAACGAAAGAAGTATTGATGATGATGACGGCAATAATAAACATCAAAGCTGGACTAAGCATCTTGCGAAAAACTCGAACGCAAAGCTTCTAGAGATGATGAAAATTTTGAGAATGAAGAGAGATTGAGGAGTGAGTTATGTGGTTTAGAATTCACCAATTTATAGGATGAAAAATAGCCGTTTATAGCCGTTGGGGTTTTAGCCGTTTGGGGATATAGCCATTGGGTTTATAGCCGTTGGGGGAGAGAGAAAAATAATTTAGATTTTATATAATTAAATATTGTAATTAAGGAAATGGTAAAATAAATACATTGTACTACATATATTTATGAGCTATAATATATGCACGCCACTCTACTTTGTGGCTGTTTTGCAGGCATAATTAATAAAGCAATAATTATTGAAATAAATATTGGCACACCACGCTACTCGGTAAACCTTTCAGTGGGTGTTTATACATATATAAATAACAGAATAATAAAGTATATAATATTAGTAGCTTGGGTTTAATCCACGCAAGCATCATTACTACATATATTTATGAGCTATAATATATGCACGCCACTCTACTTGGTGGGTGTTTTGTGTTGGCCAAGAGGTTACACTCTCCAATTGTTTTGTGTTTGATGATGACAAAACCAAATTAGAGCTATTTGGTACTAATAAGTTTGTTAAGATAAGTTTCAGGTTTGTACCATGTTTTGAGACCATTCGCTAGCTATTGCAAGAACTTCTAAGTTCCACAAAGCAAGGAAGGCAAATTGCACATCAAGGAAGGATCATAGAAGAGAAGGCTCTAGCAAGGCATTGGATGGCTCAAAGACTTGAAGATAGCACAGAAGTCTTCATGTAATTTGTTTTTCAGTTTATAGTTTGTTAAAGAATAGTGGATAGGTTGAAGCTCTATCACACACGCTTTTGCGCACATGCCCACAAAATAATTTCTTATAAATTATACAAAAATATTTTGCCTACAAATTTTTGCCTACAGATACATCTTTATATTTTATATTATTCCCTGTTCAAAAGTATTTTTGATAAAATCAAATCCTCTTTGTTTTCGTTTCTAAAATTGATTTTTGACCTGATCCGGTCGACCGGGGCAGTCGACCGAGAGTCTGTGTCAGTCTGGTCCGGTCGACCGGACCAGTCGACCGAAGTTCTGGCAGATGCACGTATCAGTGTGCATGTCTGTCAGTCGACCGGGGCGGTCGACCGAGATATTGTTTTTGCTCACAGGTTTCTCAGTCGACCGGGTCGGTCGACCGCTAGCCTATAACGGTCGAATTTTTGAACTACCGGTCGACCGGCCCAGTCGACCGATGTGTCCGTTTGAACAGTAACGGGCAGATTTTAAGTGAGCTGTTTATTTTTGTCTTTTGTGTTTAAAAATTCGTTTAAGAATATATTTTGATCTAATTACCTCCTAAACATCAGTAATTATGTTTTATCCCTAAACCCTAGCCCTCTCCTATAAATAGGGGTGTTTGGGGAGAGATTTGTTACAACAATTATTTGCTAGAAAATTCAAAAGTTTAAGGCTTTCAAAAGAGACTTGTTTCTTGGTTTTTGTGCTGAATTTCTCACTGATTTTCTGAAGGGTTTTCAAATACTCTCTGATTTAATTTTTCTTTCTTCACTTACAACAAGAGCTTCATTCCTACTCAAATTCTCTAAGGACCTTTGTAAGGAAGAGATATTTGAAAGAGAGAGTTTGTGGTCTTTTGACTACCAAGGAAATTACTGTACTGAGATTGTGGAGTTGGGTACTCCATTGTAATTGAAATCTTTGTGATAGTGAAAGTAGCTAGAATCCTTCTGGGGAAGGCGGGGAGTAGAGCTGGGTGCTCGAACCTCGATAACATATCCTTGTGTTTGCGATTGGTTTACATTCTTGCATTCCTTACTCTACTTTGCCTGCACTTATTACTTGCTCATCATACTCATTGTCATACTTACTTGCTTGTATTCATCTTGTGATTCTTGATTGTGATTGTTGTAGCTTTAAATTTTAAATTGCCCTTTGATTAGCATCATCACCTATTCACCCCCCTCTAGGTGATTTTCAATGGTATCAGAGCTTGGACTCTAGGTTTGGCTTAACATCCATAGAGAGATCCTTAAATATTGCTAATCAACATTTTCATTCATCCATTCATACACTAGTAAACATGGCCGACAACATTAAATCCCCACCTAAATTTGATGGCCTAAATTTTCCCATTTGGAAAGTTAGGATGACTATATTTGCAATCACTAGGTAGCTTGGTAGCTAAATCCTTGACCAAACCCTACATAGCACCGATAGTGATGAAAGTACATGGACCGACTTCACTTTTAGAGAATATGAGGCTAACTCAAAAGCCCAAAACTCCCTTTTAACCGCCTTGAATGAGGATGACCTTACACGGGTATAATCATTGCCAATCCGCCTATGAGATTTGGCAACACTTATTGGTCACACATGAAGGGACTTCACAAGTCAAGAGAGCTAAGATAGATCTCTGAGGTCTCAATATGAATCATTTAAAATGCTTGATGATGAATCCATTGATTGTATGATTACTCGTTTCACTAAAATTACAAATGGTCTTTCTTCATTAGGTGACGTCATCTCCAACGATCAAAAGGTGCGCAAAGTGATACGGGCTCTTCCTCCATCTTGGGAAATCAAGGCCACCACCTAAAGGAGTTGAACGACAAGGACGAGATGGACATCATTAGTCTCATTGGGAACCTAAAGACCCATGAGATGGAGAAGAAGGCAAGAAAAGAAGCCACTACTTCAAAGAAGAAATCCATAGCCTTCAAGACTTCATCCACCAATGATGACGATGATGAAGACGAAGAAGAAGATGAGGAGCTAACTCTACTTGTGCGGAATGTCAAGAGGTTGTACCGAAAGAACAAGTTCAACTTCCGGAGAAAATTCGAAGGCAAAGAGGAGCGGAGGATCATTTGCTATAATTGCCGCAAACCCGGACATATCATGGCGGATTGTCCGAGTTCAAGAAGAAGATGACTTCCTCTTTCAAGCCAAAGAAGCGGAGGAAAAGAAAGCATACAAAGCAACATGGGATTCGGAAAGCGAGTCCGAAGAGGAGGTGGATCAAGCTAATATGTGTTTCATGGCAAACACACCCAAGGTAACCCCTCAATCCCTTGATGATGAAGATGATGATGTAAGTAAGGAAGTTCTAGTGCATGCTTTTGTAGAACTTTCTGAAACTTATGATAACAAGAAACTTGAATGCATAAAATTACAAAAAGAAGTTGCTTTTCTTAAGAATGAACTTGCTATGGTTTCTAAAGAAAAGGACAATATTTCTTCTAATCTCATTTCTATACAAAAAGAATTTAATGCCTACAAAGTTTCTTGTAAAGCAAAATCTCCTATTATTGATGAACAAGAAATTTCTTCCTTTAAGGGCGTGTTTGGATGTAAGGAATCACAGTGAAGTGAGGAAGTGGGGAAGTATAATTGCTCATTCCCTATCTATCCAAACACCGGAAAAGGAAAATAAGAAAATCCCCATTTCCCTTTTTCATCTCTCTTTTACACAATCATTTTCTCACTTGCAGAGTGCTACAGTTAATTTTGTGGTCATGTAAATCTCATTTATAATAAGTTATAGCATAAAACAGTTAATTTTTTGGTCAAGTAAATGTCACTGCATTCTAATTACAATCTATTTTTTATTTTTCTTAATTAATTTTTATTTTAATATTATTTGCGGTCAACTTTGTGGTCAACTTTTCCACTTCCACTTTCATTACCATCCAAACACCAGAAACGACAAAACATTTTCCAAACCACACTTCCCAACAATCATCCAAACACCAGAAAACTTACTACTCATTTCTCTTTTCCTAAAGGAAATAAATCTTACTTCCTACTTCCTCACTTCACACCAATTCCTTAAATCCAAACAGACCCTAAATCAAAAATGAATGATTTTGAAAAAGTTTTAAATGATTGTGCTTTTAATACCAAGAAACTTGAGACATGTTTTCTAAAAATCACACTTCACATGCTAACACTTCACAGCTAAGAATTCTCATGCTCACACCACTCATGCTAAAATTTCTCATGCTCACAAATCACACACTCACTATGCTTTTAAATATGGTAGAGTGTATAGATGCACATATTGTGGTAAAAATGGACATTTAGCTAAGTTTTGCTATGATCAACTAAATAGAACTAATAATCTTGTTTGGGTTCATGACACTAACCCTAGAGGACCCAAGAAAATGTGGGTACCAAAATCAAGTCTTAAATTGTTTGATGTAGGTACACACCAAAGCTCCAAGACGTAGGGAGCGGTGGTACCTTGATAGTGGTTGTTCAAGACACATGACATGGGACATCAACAACTTCACAACCCTATCAAGGTACATGGAAGGTGGCACCGTCACCTTCGGGGATGACTCCAAAGGAACTATCATCGGTATAGGTAACATTCAAATGGTGCATCTCCTATTATTGAGAATGTGTTTTAGTTGATGGTTTGAAACATAATTTACTTAGTATTAGCCAACTTTGTGACCGTGGACTTAAAGTTGTTTTTGATGATTCTTCTTGCAAGATTTTTGATGTTAAAACTAATGATTGTATTCTTACCGGTTTTCGTGATAATAATGTTTATATTATTGACATGCTTAATTTAGATTGTTCTACTAAATGCTTGAATGCTTTTGATGAAAATTCTTGGCTTTGGCATAAAAGATTAGGACATGCATCTTTTGACCATATTTCTAGAATTAATTCAAAGGAATTGGTGAAGGGTATACCTTGCTTGAATTTTGAGAAAGACCGCATTTGTGGTGCGTGTCAACTTGGGAAACAAACCAAGTCTTCCTTTAAACCAATCAAGGATATCATGTCAACTAGGCCTTTAGAATTAATTCATATGGATCTTTTTGGACCAACTAAAACTAAAAGTTTAAATGGAAGTAGATTTGCATTTGTTTTGGTTGATGATTTCTCCCGTTTTACTTGGGTTTTCTTTTTGCAAAATAAAGATCAAACTTTTTCTCATTTTAAGATTTTTCGAAAAAGAGTTGAAAAAGAAAAGGGTTTCCGATTTTGAGAATAAAGAGTGATAGAGGTGGTGAGTTTATTAACCAACTCTTCATGACTTATTGTGATGAAAAGGGAATTAAGCATGAAATGTCTTGTCCTAGAACTCCACAACAAAATGGAGTAGTAGAAAGGAAAAATAGAACACTTCAAGAGATGGCTAGGACAATGATAAGTGAATATGACCTCCCTCAATATTTATGGGCCGAGGCCGTAAACACCGCATGCTATATATCAAATCGTATTTATTTATGCAAAAATTCTTCAAAAACTTCTTTTGAAATGTATCATTCTAGAAAACCAAATGTTGCATATTTTAAAGTTTTGGATGCAAGTGTTTTGTTTTAAATACTAAGGATAATTTGGGTAAATTTGATGCTAAGGCTTATGAGGCTATCTTTGTTGGATATTCCTCTACTAGCAAAGCATATAGAGTTTTCATTAGATCTTCTCTTACCATAGAAGAATCCATGCATGTTAAATTTGAAGAATCTAATGTGGTTGTTGAGAATGTTGTAGAGATTGAACCATTAGGTGAAGACATGGAGAGACTATCCTTGAAGGACTCACCCGCTCAAGAAGAAAAGCTAGACCCTATTGGTGAAGTTCAAGAGGATAAGGAGGAAAGCACTCAACCGCTTCCTAAAGCTTGGAGATACGCTACAAATCATCCTAAGGAGCTCATCTTGGGTGATGCATCTAAAGGAGTCACAACGCGCTCCAAACTCCATGACCTATGTGGTAACTTTGCTTTCATTTCTCATTTTGAACCCAAAGGCATTCTCGAAGCCGAGACGGACCCATATTGGTTGCTTGCCATGCAAGAGGAACTCAATCAATTTGAGCGCAACCAAGTTTGGCACCTTGTTCCTAAGCCCCACGATAGACCAATAATTGGTACTAAGTGGATCTTTAGAAACAAGATGGATGAGTCCGGAAATGTCATTAGGAATAAAGCTAGGTTAGTGGCCCAAGGTTACACTCAAGTTGAGGGAATTGACTTTGAGGAGACCTTTGCACCCGTAGCACGGCTTGAAGCCATACGGATGACACTAGCTTTTGCATGTTTTAAAAATTTTAAACTTTTTCAAATGGATGTGAAAAGTGCATTTTTGAATGGTTTTATTAATGAAGAAGTTTATGTTTCTCAACCTCCCGGTTTTATTGATCATGTTCATCCCGATTTTGTTTTTAAACTTGATAAAGCTTTGTATGGATTGAAACAAGCTCCAAGAGCTTGGTATGAAAGGCTTTCTAGTTTTCTCATTTCAAATGATTTTATTAAAGGCAAAGTAGACACAACTCTTTTTACTAAGCATGTTGATAATGATATTTTAATTGTGCAAATTTATGTTGATGATATAATTTTTGGATCTACTAATGAGCTTTTATGCAAGGAATTTGAGAAGGTAATGCAACTAGAATTTGAAATGTCTTCATGGGTGAGCTCAATTTCTTCCTTGGACTCCAAATCAAGCAATTGCAAGACGGAACCTTCATTAACCAAGCCAAGTACGCAAAGGAGCTAGTAAAGAAGTTTGGGCTTGAAGGATCAAAGGCTTGCAACACTCCAATGGCAACTACAACCAAGCTTGATAAGGACGAACAAGGTAAAAATGTTGATATTAAATTATATAGAAGCATGATAGGAAGTCTTTTATATTTGACGGCAAGTAGGCCGGATATCATGTTTAGTGTGTGTCTTTGTGCTAGATTTCAATCGTGTCCTAAAGAGTCTCATCTTATTGCGGTAAAACGCATTATTCGTTATATTAAGGGCACTATTGGAATGGGTCTTTGGTATCCGAAAACTATAGATTTTTCAATGACTAGTTATTCGGATGCCGACTATGCGGGTTGTAGAGTAGATAGAAAGAGTACTAGTGGGACATGTCAATTTCTTGGTAATTGTCTTGTTTCATGGTCCTCTAGGAAACAAAATTCCGTAGCTCTCTCAACCGCCGAGGCGGAGTATGTTGCCGCGGGGGCTTGTTGTGCACAAGTCCTTTGGATGAAACATACTCTCCTTGATTTTGATTTGCACTTTGATCATATAAAAATATTTTGTGATAATACTAGTACTATACACATGACCAAAAATGCAAATCAACATAGTAAGACCAAGCACATTGAGATTAGATATCACTTTCTTAGAGATCATTTTGAGAAAGGTGATATAGATATTGATTATGTTTCCACGGATTTACAACTAGCCGATATTTTCACTAAACCTCTTGATTTTGCTAGATTTTCGTTTATTTGTGGAGAACTTAATGTTTGTATTATTGAATAGACATGTTTTTCATAACCCTTTTTGATGTATGACAAAAAGGGGGAGAATAAGTTTACATGGACAAAAATAAGTTCATTTGGTCTTGGTTCCATATGAATTTATATGTTTTGATGTAAATAAGTTTTGATATGAGTTTTGAGTTTTTGTGTTTTATGAAATTGAGAAATCTTGTATTTTGTTTCTATTGGTATTGTTTCAATTTGGTTTTATTTGATGAATTCTTGTGTTTTATGTATAGCATAATTTGAGGGGGAGTTTTTCTCCTCCCTATATTTTTGTTTATAGCCTATTTGTTTTGTCATCATCAAAAAGGGGGAGATTGTTGGCCCAAGAGGTTACACTCTCCAATTGTTTTGTGTTTTGATGATGACAAACCAAATTAGAGCTATTTGGTACTAATAAGTTTGTTAAGATAAGTTTCAGGTTTGTACCATGTTTTGAGACCATTCGCTTAGCTATTGCAAGAACTTCTAAGTTCCACAAAGTAAGGAAGGCAAATTGCACATCAAGGAAGGATCATAGAAGAGAAGGCTCTAGCAAGGCATTGGATGGCTCAAAGACTTGAAGATAGCACAAGAAGTCTTCATGTAATTTGTTTTTCAGTTTATAGTTTGTTAAAGAATAGTGGATAGGTTTGAAGCTCTATCACACACGCTTTTGCGCACATGCCCATTCCAAAATAATTTCTTATAAATTATACAAAAATATTTTGCCTACAAATTTTTGCCTACAGATACATCTTTATATTTTATACTATTCCCTGTTCAAAAGTATTTTTGATAAAATCAAAATCCTCTTTGTTTTCGTTTCTAAAATTGATTTTTGACCTGATCCGGTCGACCGGGGCAGTCAGTCGACCGAGTCTGTGTCAGTCTGGTCCGGTCGACCGGACCAGTCGACCGAAGTTCTGGCAGATGCACGTATCAGTGTGCATGTCTGTCAGTCGACCGGGTCGGTCGACCGCTAGCCTATAACGGTCGAATTTTGAACTACCGGTCGACCGGCCCAGTCGACCGATGTGTCCGTTGAACAGTAACGGGCAGATTTTAAGTGAGCTGTTTATTTTTGTCTTTTGTGTTTAAAAATTCGTTTAAGAATATATTTTGATCTAATTACCTCCTAAACATCAGTAATTATGTTTTATCCCTAAACCCTAGCCCTCTCCTATAAATAAGGGTGTTTGGGGAGAGATTTGTTACAACAATTATTTGCTAGAAAATTCAAAATTTTAAGGCTTTCAAAAGAGACTTGTTTCTTGGTTTTTGTGCTGAATTTCTCACTGATTTTCTGAAGGGTTTTTCAAATACTCTCTGATTTAATTTTCTTTCTTCACTTACAACAAGAGCTTCATTCCTACTCAATATTCTCTAAGGACCTTTGTAAGGAAGAGATATTTGAAAGAGAGAGTTTGTGGTCTTTTGACTACCAAGGAAATTACTTGTACTGAGATTGTGGAGTTGGGTACTCCATTGTAATTGAAATCTTTGTGATAGTGGAAGTAGCTAGAATCCTTCTGGGGAAGGCGGGGAGTAGAGCTGGGTGCTCGAACCTCGATAACATATCCTTGTGTTTGCGATTGGTTTACATTCTTGCATTCCTTACTCTACTTTGCTTGCACTTATTACTTGCTCATCATACTCATTGTCATACTTACTTGCTTGTATTCATCTTGTGATTCTTGATTGTGATTGTTGTAGCTTTAAATTTTTAAATTGCCCTTTGATTAGCATCATCACCTATTCACCCCCCCTCTAGGTGATTTTCATTTTGCAGGCATAATTAATAAAGCAATAATTATTGAAATAAATATTGGCACACCACGCTACTCGGTAAACCTTTCAGTAGGTGTTATACATATATAAATAACAGAATAATAAAGTATATAATATTAGTAGCTTGGGGTTTAATCCACGCAAGCATCAAATTAGAGGTTAGTAAAGATATCATAATCACATCACTTTACTATAAATAGGTGGCAGAGCCTCCTTTCATTATAGTAGTGGTGTTATATGAATATAATTAGTATAATAATTCAGTTTTTCGTAATCACATCACATTTCTATAAATAGGTGGTAGAGCCTCCTTTTATTATAGTAGTGGTGTTATACGAATATCATAAGTATAGTAACTTGCCAATTTTACCTTGAGATTGTAGAGGTAGAAGCTGGGACTTGTGATAGGACTCTTCCTTGAGCAATAGAAGCAGAGGCTCGTGACAAGTTTTACCTTAAGCTAATGGAGGCAGAAATTTGACGTGGTAGGCTTTTTCCCTGAGCTGACGGAGGTAGAGGCTGGGGACAGACTAGAGCATCGTGCTGATAACGTGTTGTAAAACTCCAAGAATATAATACCAAAGCAGAGAATTTTAGAGACAGAGTAGAAGTAGGAATTCTTATTGATTTCTGAATTTTGTGTACTTTGAAATGAATCAGGAAGGGCCTATTTATAGGAAAACCTTGGGGGCACTATGCAGTCGCTTGCGTCATCGCTTACATCAGCGCATAGTAAACTTATTAATGATGCATAGTAACGTTAGGTGTTGACGGAGGTGGGCAGCCATCATTTTGGACTTTTGTTAACAGGATCTGTTAACAAAAGTCCAAAATGATGGCTGCCCACCTCCGTCAACACCTAACGTTACTATGCATCATTAATAAGTTTACTATGCGCTGATGTAAGCGATGACGCAAGCGACTGCATAGTGCCCCCAAGGTTTTCCTATAAATAGGCCCTTCCTGATTCATTTCAAAGTACACAAAATTCAGAAATCAATAAGAATTCCTACTTCTACTCTGTCTCTAAAATTCTCTGCTTTGGTATTATATTCTTGGAGTTTTACAACACGTTATCAGCACGATGCTCTAGTCTGTCCCCAGCCTCTACCTCCGTCAGCTCAGGGAAAAAGCCTACCACGTCAAATTTCTGCCTCCATTAGCTTAAGGTAAAACTTGTCACGAGCCTCTGCTTCTATTGCTCAAGGAAGAGTCCTATCACAAGTCCCAGCTTCTACCTCTACAATCTCAAGGTAAAATTGGCAAGTTACTATACTTATGATATTCGTATAACACCACTACTATAATAAAAGGAGGCTCTACCACCTATTTATAGAAATGTGATGTGATTACGAAAAACTGAATTATTATACTAATTATATTCATATAACACCACTACTATAATGAAAGGAGGCTCTGCCACCTATTTATAGTAAAGTGATGTGATTATGATATCTTTACTAACCTCTAATTTGATGCTTGCGTGGATTAAACCCCAAGCTACTAATATTATATACTTTATTATTCTGTTATTTATATATGTATAAACACACACTGAAAGGTTTACCGAGTAGCGTGGTGTGCCAATATTTATTTCAATAATTATTGCTTTATTAATTATGCCTGCAAAACACCCACCAAGTAGAGTGGCGTGCATATATTATAGCTCATAAATATATGTAGTACAATGCATTTATTTTACCATTTCCTTAATTACAATATTTAATTATATAAAATCTAAATTATTTTTCTCTCTCCCCCAACGGCTATAAACCCCCAACGGCTATATCCCCAAACGGCTAAAACCCCAACGGCTATAAACGGCTATTTTTCATCCTATAAATTGGTGAATTCTAAACCACATAACTCACTCCTCAATCTCTCTTCATTCTCAAAATTTTCATCTCTAGAAGCTTTGCGTTCGAGTTTTTCGCAAGATGCTTAGTCCAGCTTTGATGTTTATTATTGCCGTCATCATCATCAATACTTCTTTCGTTTTTCTTGGAGATATGGATCCAAGTGAATTGTACCCGTATTTTTTTATTTTAATGTTCACCTTCCCTCTTCTACTTGTAGCTATTATGGTGACATGCAAGTTTTCTTTGAGAAATAAAAAATGTTGTGATTCTAATTATTTTTATATTTTGTTATAGTTATCACCATGTCAAACTTTACAAAGCTTGAGTTCATTCCACTTGATATCACGGGAAGGAATTATATGTCGTGGGTTATTGATATTGAGATGCATCTTGAATCAATGGGTCTCACTGAAACCATTAAAGAAATAAACTCTACGACATTGCAAGATAAGGCAAAGGCGACAATCTTTATCCGCAGACATCTTGATGATAGTTTAAAATGTGAATACCTCACTGTAAGAGACCCAGGCGTTTTATGGAAAAATCTCATAGAAAGATTTGATCACCAAAAGGAAGTTATACTCCCTGCCACCCGTGATGAATGGAATGCTTTGCGCTTCCAAGATTTTAAGAAAGTTAGCGACTACAACTCTGCAATGTTCAGAATAGTATCCCAGTTGAAATTCTGTGGGGTAGATATCACAGATGAAGAAATGTTGGAGAAGACTTACTCCACATTTCATGCATCTAATATAACACTGCAACAACAATATAGGTTGCGTGGCTTTAAGAAATATTCTGAACTAATTTCATCTCTTCTTGTGGCAGAGAAAAATAATGAACTTTTGATCAAAAATCATCAGTCTCGTCCCACTGGTTCAGCAGCATTTCCAGAAACAAATGCTGCATTTTCTAAAAATTATGGACGAGGATATAATTATGGGCGCGGCCGTGGACGTGGCCGTGGACGTGGCCGTGGACGCGGTCGAAGTGGTTTTTACAACCCTTCACAGAATAACGCGATCCACAAGAAGCATCATGTAGAAAGACATGAAAAAGGAAAAGATGTTCGTGAAAGTTCTCTTCGGAATCCTGAAGATTCCTGTTATAAATGTGGCTCCAAATGACACTGGTCTAGAGTGTGCCGAACACCGGAGCACCTTTGCAAGCTTTACAAAGCATCCTTGAAAGGAAAAGAGAAAGAAGTGAATTTCACTGAACATGATGATCCTATGGATGATTCAACTCATCTTGATGCTTCAGATTTTACTGATGATTTTGTTGATCTTCCAATCCATCATGATACTGGTGATAATTAGACATATGGTTATGTATTATCATATTTTGTTATTTGTAATTTTCAAATTTATCTTTGAATAAAATATTTCCTTATAATAATATATTTCAAATTTTATTCTTACCAAATTGTTTATTTTGCATGAAGCTTAATATAGATTATTCTAATGATGAAGTCAAGACAAAAGTGGAGAGATTTGCATACCGGATAGCGGTACAACACATACTATTCTTAAACATAAAAGGTACTTCTCTGAATTAAAACCAACAAAGGCAATCATCAATACAATATCAGGTCCTGTAGACTTGATTGAAGGGACTGGTAAAGCCAGCTTTATATTGCCAAATGGAACAAAGTTTTTCATAAAAGATGCTTTGTTCTCACCAAAATCCAAAAGAAATTTGTTGAGTTTTAATGATATATATCTTCATGGATATGATACTCAGTCTGCAACTGAAAAAAATATGAAGTATATGTATCTTACTACTTATGTATCAGGAAAGAAGTGCATACTAGAAAAACTACCAAAGCTTTCCTCAGGATTGCATTACACATATATAAATGTGATAGAGTCACATATGGTAGTTAAAGAAGATACAGAGACAATAACTCTGTGGCATGATCGTTTAGGTCATCCTGGTGCAATGATGATGCGAAGAATTATTGAGAATTCACATGGACATACATTAAACGGCCAGAAGATCCTTCAAGTTAGTAAAATTCCATGTGAGGCTTGTTCTCTAGGAAAATTAATCATTAGACCATCACCAGCTAAAATAAAAACAGAATCACCTACATTTCTTGAACGTATCCAAGGTGATATCTGTGGGCCTATACACCCATTGTGTGGACCATTTAGATATTTTATGGTATTGATAGATGCCTCTAATAGATGGTCACACGTTTGTTTATTGTCAACTCGCAATGTGGCATTTGCGAGATTTCTTACTCAGATAATTAGATTAAGGGCACAATTTCCTGATTATACAATCAAGAGAGTTAGACTTGACAATGCTGGTATGTTTACGTCTCAGGCGTTTGATGATTATTGTATGTCAATTGGAATAGTTGTTGAACATCTTGTTGCCCATGTACATACACAAAATGGTTTGGCTGAGTCACTGATTAAGCGCCTCCAACTTATTGCTAGACCATTAATAATGAGAACAAAGCTTCCTATTTCTGTATGGGGTCATGCAGTTTTACATGCTGCAGCATTAATTCGCATCAGACCAAGTGCATATCATGAATACTCCCCTCTACAATTAGCATTTGGTCAAGAATCAAATATTTCCCATCTTAGAATTTTTGGTTGTGCGTTATATGTGCCGATTGCTCCACCACAACGTACAAAGATGGGTCCTCAAAGGAGACTGGGAATATATGTCAGCTATGAATCTCCTTCTATTATAAGATATCTTGAGCCTAAAACCGGTGATGTTTTTACGGCTCGATTTGCCGATTGCCACTTCAATGAGGCAATTTTCCCAGCATTAGGGGGAGAAAAGAAACAGCTGAGAAGGAGATTACATGGAGTGAACCGTCCTTATTGCATCTTAATCCTCACACAAAACAATGTGAGACAGAAGTGTAAAAGATTATGCATTTATAAGAAATAGCCAATCAATTGCCAGATGCGTTCACTGATACGAAAAGAGTGACTAAATCATATATACCAGCTGTAAATGCTCCTGCTCGGATTGAAATCCCAAAAGGACAATCCGAGAATGAAGTCACTAATGAGTCTAAGACACGCCTGAAGCGTGGTAGACCAATCGGTTCCAAAGATAAAAATCCTCGAAAAAGAAAAGGAGCAGATAAGCACGATGACCCCAATGTGCAAGAATGTGTTCCAGAAGAAACACAAAATAAACCCAATATACAAGAATGTGTTCCAGAAGAAACACAAAATAAGACAAATCAAGAGATAGAAAATCCTGAAGATATAGAAAATTATGAGATCTCTATTGATTATGTCAATACAGGAGGATTATGGAATCGCAATGAGATGGAAAATATGGATGAAATATTTTCCTATTCCGTAGCATGTGATATTGTTAACGGAAGTGAGGATCCTGAACCAAGATCCATCACTGAATGTCAAAATAGACATGATTGGACAAAGTGGAAAGACGCTATACAGGCTGAATTGAGTTCGCTTACTAAGCGTAAAGTATTTGGACCTATTATCCTCACGCCTGAAGCCGTGAGGCCAGTAGGATACAAATGGGTCTTTGTACGAAAACGCAACGAGAAAAACGAGATTGTAAGGTATAAAGCTCGACTTGTTGCTCAAGGTTTTTCGCAAAAACCTGGAATTGATTATGAAGAAACGTATTCTCCAGTAATGGATGCAATTACGTTTAGATATTTAATCAGCCTAGCAGTTTCTAAAAATTTAGAAATGCGTCTTATGGATGTTGTTACAGCTTATTTATATGGATCGCTTGATAGCGATATTTATATGAAAATCCCTGAAGGATTTAAGATGCCTGAAGCATTAAGTTCAAAACCCAAAGAATTATATTCGATCAAATTACAAAGATCATTATATGGGTTAAAACAATCAGGGTGCATGTGGTATAATCGCTTAAGCGAGTATTTATTAAAAGAAGGATATGTAAATAATCCTATATGCCCATGTGTTTTTATAAAGAAAACAACATCCGGATTCATTATCATTGCTGTATATGTTGATGATTTAAATATTATTGGGACTCACAAAGAGATCCTAGAAGCAATGATATATTTAAAGATGAATTTGAAATGAAAGACCTTGGAAAAACCAAATATTGTATTGGTTTACAGATTGAGCACTTTCAAAATGGAATACTTTTGCATCAATCAAATTATACTGAAAAGGTCTTAAAACGCTTTAACATGGATAAAGCAAACCCTTTGAGCACTCCAATGGTTGTTAGATCATTGAATGTGGAAAAAAATCCATTTCGCCCTCGCGAAGATAATGAAGAGGTTCTTGGTCCTGAAGTACCATACCTAAGTGCAATTGGAGGTCTTATGTATCTGGCTAATTGTACCCGACCAGATATAGCATTTGCTACTAACTTATTAGCAAGATTTAGCTCATCTCCTACACGGAGACATTGGAATGGTATTAAACATGTATTTCGTTATCTTCGAGGAACAACTAACTTTGGTTTGTTTTATTCCAGATGATCAAAACAAGAAATAACTGGTTATGTAGATGCAGGTTATTTGTCAGATCCACATAAAGCCAAGTCTCAAACAGGATATGTGTTCACATGTGGAGGTGCAGCGATCTCTTAGCGTTCACAAAAGCAGACACTGATTGTCACTTCTTCTAATCATGCTGAAGTCATAGCACTTCATGAAGCAAGTCGAGAATGTGTATGGCTAAGGTCTGTAACTCAACACATCCAAGAAACTTGTGGATTACCAGTCAACAGAGATCCAACAGTACTATTTGAAGACAATGCTGCATGTGTCGCTCAAATGAAGGAAGGATTCATCAAAAGCGACCGTACCAAGCATATACCCCCAAAGTTCTTCTCATTCAGCCAAGAGCTTGAAAAGGATAAGAAAATTAATATTCAGTATATCCGATCAAGTGATAATGTGGCAGATCTCTTTACAAAGGCGCTTCCCCCTACAACTTTCAGAAAGCTTATTCATGATATTGGGATGCGTCATAAGCGAGATTTATGAAGAAATACTTATGTCAACTTGAAGGGGAGCTTACGTGGCTGCACTCTTTTTCCCTTACTATAGTTTTGTCCCACAGGGTTTTCCTGGTAAGGTTTTTAACGAGGCAGCATAAAACACGTATACGGAGATGATGTACTCTTTTTCCCTTCGCTATGGTTTTGTCCCACTGGGTTTTCCTAGCAAGGTTTTTAATGAGACATCATGTATGATGGACAGCCAAGGGGGAGTGTTAACAAAAGTCCAAAATGATGGCTGCCCACCTCCGTCAACACCTAACGTTACTATGCACCATTAATAAGTTTACTATGCGCTGATGTAAGCAATGACGCAAGCGACTGCATAGTGCCCCCAAGGTTTTCCTATAAATAGGCCCTTCCTGATTCATTTCAAAGTACACAAAATTTAGAAATCAATAAGAATTCCTACTTCTACTCTGTCTCTAAAATTCTCTGCTTTGGTATTATATTCTTGGAGTTTTACAACAACATCAAGTAAAACTTACAAAATTACATATATATGTGTGTGTGATTGACATGTTTTATATCATTTATATGCTCCTATTTATCTACGTTTTGTGTATAAATAATGCTACTCGGGTATGTTTTAGCGTATGTGCAGGCAAACTTTAGTGGAGGAGAAAAACAACAAAGACGACTTGACGCTGATAGAGAAGGAACTGCTAACTTTATTGACACAGGGAAAATCCAGTTTTTGAGTTCAGTAAAGGTCAAGATGCAGTTTTGAAAAGTCCAAGGGGCTAAAAGAAAATTTCTCTTTTTTCAAATTGTTATTCAGAATTGTAATCAGAGCCCCAGATTTCTTCTCTTTGTGGTTATTTGTACTCCCCAGATTGTTGATGATTAGTGATGGGATTTACATCTTGAGAGGGGGGAATTGCTAAATGGGGGTGAGAATAGCATGTATTTATGCTTATAAAGGCTACAAAACCCTAGTTTGGGGATCAATTGTTTTGGATGCAAATTTCTTTTAATATTAAAATATTTTCTTCTTTGAGTGCTATGTGAATTGTGGTGGCAACTGCTTTTTGTTTTTTTATGTACATGAATTATTGTTATATCATTGTTTTCGTTCTCATCTTTCGCACAAAAGTGAAAGCGGCGGCGCGTGTGGTTTCTCTCGTCTTCGCCTCGGTCAGCGTGCGACAGAAGACGCGTTTTTCGTCATCATTTTCTGCGGGAAAGGGCTCTGTTTTGCTGACGTCAACATGATCTATTTCAATTCAAGAAATCAAATTATCTATAAAATAAAGGCTCGAATCTTAAACTTTACACTACATATCCTAAGTCTTAGATCCTATGCACCCTGTAATCGTGATATAGTTCTTAAACTTCAGAATTATGACTCCAACTTTCACACTTCTTTTGTAATTTTTTTATCAACTCTTTTAACTATCTTTCACGTAAATATCAAGGCTTCTTGAAGCCAAGGCACCTAGCTAATCGATAATTAAAATTATTGGATTTCTAAAGTGTCTTGTCATATTAGGCTTTCGCAGCTACCCATGTAACAAGCTTTGGGCCAATGAATCCCAAGCCAGATGGCCTAAGGGCATTTGGTGTAGAAACACCCCTACAGACTTAATTCCTCGGGCAAATGCGGCCACAACACAAGACTAATTTAATTTTTGTTGTTTTTATTTTTTTTCAAAATATTTCAGTTGTAATCAATATCTCAAGCCTTTGAACTAATAATGTAAGTGTTGTTGGGTACATAATCACTTAAACAAAGTTTAAATGGTTTGTTAGTTTGTAGATTCTACTTTTTTAAGACTCTTTAAGACTTTTTTCATCTCGATTTCACCTTTAAACTCAACTCATGGATCCTCATTTACTTACAAACTAGCTAAACTATTTGTAGAATTTTTTTTCAAATTTCTAAGAAAAAGATTCCTGAACAGAAAATTAAGAAAATGAGACTAAAAACAAAATAAAAAGACTCCTAAAAACAAACAGTATGTACATCTATATTATATATATACTGACACCCTAAGATGATAACAGTTGAAATCTCAAAACACGAGATGAAATGAGATATTATGTTGCTTACCAGGCCTTGCTTGGTAGTAAAATCAAATAAAAGAATTGGTCTAAGATACCTTTTTTCGGGTCTTTGGTTTGGTTGGAACTTCTCTTCAAAATCCTTGTTTAGAAACGTGAGAAACAGGCCAGTCCTGAGAAAAAAATGTCCTCCCCCTCCCCTCGCCATTAGACATTATTACTTAAGGTGAATAGTCATTGTAGAATAGCTATAATTGGTAGTTTAACTGAAAAGTCATATATGTTTTGAAATACTTTACAGAGCTATCCCCTTGGTACTAAGGAATATAATCCTAATCAGTTTTGCCCTTGGGAAGTGATATGCATCCCACATGATTGCTCCCCAAAATAAAATCCTTTGGCTAAATATCACACCACGCAAATTTTTTGTCACGGACGCGACATAAATGTCATATAGACTTTTGATTAGTTGATTAAACATAAAAGTCAATAACATTAACATTTTCATACATTTCATTCATTGTTATAATAGTTGGGCTTTAAGTTCGTGATACATCATGAAAGGTAATGTACGGAAGAATCAAGATGTCGTACTAATAAGAAGAAAAGGTCAATTCTATTTGGTTATATTCTTATCATTTTTAGTAGAATTTTGAGGTGATCCTTACATCATGAAAGGTAATGTATAAAGAAACAAGATGTTACTTTTGAAATTTTGTTTTTATTTACAAATGAAGACAAAAGAACATTTATAGTTGGGTCTATTGATTTCTTTTTCAGCAAAAGAAATAACATAGTTTTTTTTAAAATAAAAAAGAAGAAGAAAAGTGATAAATTTTATTCAATGTATAAACTAGTTGCTTAGGTTTTAGCTAATATTGTTACTATTATTTAATCCATGATTAAAAGATATCGCCCTACTTATTAATATCATTTCCTTAACAATCCACACACTAGAGTTTTAAACTCTGAAGTTTACTGTAAACTTTTATGATAATGAAGCATCAACACATGATTAGAAAGATGCAAATGAATGTGCCTAGATTCTACTTACATTTTGGAGTTGGAAGTTATTAAAAAATCATTAGAATAAAAAAACAAAAAGTTCCAAGCATTTGACACCAAAATATACAAGCAATAAATCATGAAGCTTTACTTTCATGTATCTAGATTTTTTATGGCATATCAAGAAAGATTTTTCATGCTAAGATACACAAAACATAAACACGGAAACGGGGTAATAGTTTTTTGATGTTAATATTCTACATAAGTGCACGTACCATTTTCCACAAGATAATAGCCAAGTTATTTAGAGATTTTTCCGTTCAATAGTTAAGTCACCATTGAATTTATCTAGCTCCATAAGAGACTAAGCTACTATTTAGATATTGTCGTCATTTACAACTAAAGCAACCAATATTATCTTTCAAACTTTTTAAATGTCCATCTTTCCACCTATCCAAGAGCACTTTTAAATCTTCCACATCAAGTGCTCTGTTGTAATGTCATCATTATTGATGTTGATGCTTCATAAAAGTTTTCCTATATCGACTTAATCTTATTTAAATGAAATCGTTTGACAATATGGTAGGTGATGAATTATTTTCAACATAAACCACCATTCTGCAACTTTGCAAAAACATAGATGTGTCCTATGATAGAAAATGGATATTGCCAGTTGTCTGAATTTTGAACTCAAAACCGATGGAAACTAAGGCATGGCGTACATTACCTCTATAATGTCCACTCATAGATGGTTCAGTATTCAAGATTGGTTAGAATCTGAAGATAAGATCTTGCCGTTTTGGTGAATGTTTACTATGAAGAAATGTGCATTTCACCCTCTCTCAACTTTAGTTCCAATATCCATGTAAACTATCACGATCAAATCTGAAGATCACCAATACCGAGCAGTCATTTGCTTTTCTAAATCACCAATATTGATTTTAGGAAAAAGAAACCTCAATAATTCTATGAATGAAATATACTAAAACAAATCTACTTCCTTTATTTTCAGCTACATTCACCCCACTAAGCTTCAAAATATTACTAAACCTACATCATATTCCCAAAACGATGGAAAGGAGTTTAACAATATAAGATTAAGATTAGCGGACTTGACTCCAAGAATACACATGTAGAAGCTTATTCCGGATTTCAGCATAGCTATCCTTCCTCTCACGGATATAGTCCAATTCCTCGAATACCACCAGTTTTCAATTAACTAAAGAATAAAAGATCTGGCACTAAAAGAGCATTCTCCCATTTAGAACACATAAAGCCCTCATTAAATGATGCAATTGACTACTGAAGTTGCATCATTAACCTTAAAATGAATTCTTGAAAATATCATGATGCCTTGACATGCTAACCGCTGCAAGCTTCAGTACATAATGCCATTATGTCACAGAACCACACCAAGCCAAGAAATTCAAGCACATGAGTGAAGTTGATGTTACAAAAATCAAATGAGTGAAGTTGATGTACAAATATTAGATAGGCACTAGACTAACACACATGAAACTTGGTTCCTAAATTCCAATCAACCAAATATGACTCTGACTCCAGACCAATGTTTGAAATCTCAATGCCGACATTGCTATCCACCCCTATCTACCATAGTTTTCATATTGGAATCGGAAATTTCATCTCAATAATATATGCAATATTTGGTATCCTTTGTGTTGTATCAGCAATATATGGATCGGCCGCATGTACTAGTACCAGGCAATATTTCAAACCTTGCCCAGAGGATACAAAAAGCAGCCCCTAAAACTTGCATGCTAAATCTTTATATGTACTGTGGCATTATCAAATTTTAAAGTTTAGATTTCATATTCAAAATTTAACCTAAATGGACCTTCTATAGGTTGAAACAGTGTCTTTATTTGTTCACAGTTAGAGATCAAGTCAATCTTAAAATCTATGTACAGTGTCTCTATTTAAAATTTCTAGTTCAGCCTATTGCATAATGAAAAGAGTTAAGAAGTGAAAGCTATGTTTACACTAAACATATTGGGTAGACTGAATAAATTGCTGCGAGAAACTTCACTTGATAGCAATTTCAAGCTAAAAAAGAGAACAGACACAATTAAGTTGCCACAGAAAACCAAGTGCCTAACTAGTATTTGCTTTTTATTTCCACACTATGCAAAGCATAATTATTCCCCCATTATAACAGCAGCAGCAGCAAACATACCCGAGTCCTCGAGTGAAATCAAGGCATGGCTCTGGGATCCGTCCCGTGCTGCCACACATAGACCATCTCATCCCACCCGGTGCTCGCCATCAGCCCCTCCACCAGCACGCTCATGTCCACCCCGACCGCAAACTCCGTGTGTTGATCATACCTCGCCACCAGAGCGTCCTCCGCCCGATAATCCCACACGCACACAGTCATATCATAACTGCATGACACCAACAAATTCTCCCTGTGTGGCGAGAACTTCACCTTCCGCACAGCATACCCATGCCCCGCCAGCTGCGCCACCGGCGTCCTGATCGCCCTCACATCCCAAACCCTAATCAATTTGTCAACAGACGCCGTCGCAAGGAGGCACTCATCGTACTTGTTCCAGTCACAGGAGAGGATCTCGTGGTCGTGCGCCGGCATGACGATGTTGGACCCAGGGTCCCGAACGTCCCAGACGCGGGCGGTGCAGTCGCCGGAGGCGGAGGCGAAGACGTCAGCGTGGCGGGGACTCCAAGAAACGGAGTAGACGCAGTAGGCGTGCTCCTTAAAAGTGCGGATTGAGGTCGGGCGGTCGAGGGTCCAAAGCTTGAGGGTGTCGTCCCAGGAGGCGGAAAGGAAGGAGTCGCGGCGTACGGGGTTCCAGTCAACGGCGTGGGCCTCGCGAGCGTGCTCGGCGAGGGAGCGGATGGGGTTGGATGAGGGGGGGAGGGCGAGGTCGTAGAGCTTCAGGGAGCCGTCGGCGACGGCGGCGACGGCGAGGGAGTCGTGGGACTCTGACCAGGCGCAGTCGTAGACGCCGTCGGCGGTGTCGAAGGAGATGGGGTTAGCGATGCCGCCGGCGGCGGAGGAGGGGGAGAGCTCAAGGACGTGGAGGCGGCCGTTGCCGAGGATGCCGAAGTTCTGGGAGGTGGCGACGAGGAGGCGGTGCTCGTAGAAAGGGGAGAACTTGACGGCGTAGCCGTTGAAGGGGGTCTTGAACACGGGCATCTAGGGATCTGGACGGATGAATTTGGGGATTTTGGTGATATTTTGGGCTGCTCTATTCTGCTGGCTTCCTCTGTCTCTCATATCGCGACGAAATGGGTAAATGGTGTGGCCACCGGGAAGTTAGGATAAGACGACAGCGCGAGAGAGGGGCTCGGGTCCGGATAAAGGCAACCAAACTTTTGATCAAGGCACCCACCCATTACGTGAAGGCACCCTTCATGTTTCTCAAATTACGCATCTCATCTCTGGGAATGGACACTGCCACCAAACAAATGAGAAAGGCACTCTAAAAATATTAACTAGTATATTTTTATTACCGGTGAGAAACTGACCAATCAGTTAAGAGAACGGGGAAAGGAAGAAGGAGAAAGAAGAAGAGGGAGTTGAGAGAAAAAGAAGGAGGGTGAAGACGGACAGACGGACGGACGGACAAAATTTCTATAAGAGTTAGGAGAGAAACCCTCCCTTCGGTCGGTTTTGAAAAGTGTGTCATTATTTTTTTTATAATTTTATTCTTGGTGAAATATTCAAAATGTCCTTCTTCCTCCTCCCTCCCCCCTCGGATCTCCCTCCTCCTCCTTCTCTAGCGACCCCCTCCGCAGATCCCCCTGGCTCCCCTCTCCTCCCTTCCCCTCCTCCTTCTCCTCCCTCCCCGCACCGGTGAACCCTCTCTCTCCCCCCCCCCATCTCCTCCCTGACCTCCCTCGAACCGGTGACCCCCTCGGATCTCCCCTCCCCCCGACCTCCCCCTCTCCTTCCCCTTCCCCCAGGTTGTTCGTTCAGAAGGTCAAACAACCTGGGAGAGAGGGGGAGGGGGTGATCAGGGGGAGGAGCAGGAAAGGGGGGAGGGTTCGCTGGTGAGAGAGGAGGAGAGAGGGTTCGCCGGTGTAACGTCCCGATCCGGCTGGTACGAAAATGTTACTGCGACGTATATACGTAGGTAAAAAATGTTGGCCCAGAGGCCTTCCACTCTAGTTTTGATGATGATTAACTCATGTAGTTGTACGCACACGAGAAGGTACGAGTTCGAAGTAAGATTTCCTTGAATCAAATTGAAAAATTACAACGGACTAGTATTCCGGTTACAAGGGAGGGAGGATGTTGAGCCTTGAATCCTCCCTTTGTTTAAGGCTGGGTTCTTCAAGTGGCGATGGAGAGTGAATCTTGTTCTCCGTTGACCGGGTGACCGTCTAGACCTTCGGGGATCTTCTCTTCGGCTGGTAGAAGGAGTAGCACAGCTCTGTCTACCAAAACTTTCAAAGAGAAGGTAGGCAAAGAGCAACTTGTACGCAGCAAGCTTGCTGAAGAGTTGAGCTCTCTCTTGCTTCTCTCTCTGTCTGCCTGCGTGTAGTCTGTTGTCTATCTCTTGTTTCTTGTGTCGTCTCTCCCATTCCTCATAGCGGCGGGCTATTTATAGAGGTTTCAGGGGTGAACGTGCCCCCTAAAAGTGCTCCACAATGAGGGGCTAACTTCCCCGCTATGTGGGCGGTGACTGGCCCCATAACCAGGGCGGTTATAACCGAGACATGGGCCTTGGACCCTCGCGCCCTGAGGTTGAGACGCGGGTGTGGAGCCCACGCGCCTTGATGTTGAGACGCGGGTGTCGAGCCCACGCGCCTTGAGGTTGAGACGCGGGTGTCGAGCCCACGCGCCTTGATGTTGAGACGCGGTGTCGAGCCCACGCGCCTTGAGGCTGAGACGCGGGTGTCGAGCCCTCGCGCCTTGATGCTGAGACGCGGGTGTCGAGCCCTCGCGCCTTGAGGTTGAGACGCGGGTGTCGAGCCCACGCGCCTTGAGGTTGAGACGCGGGTGTCGAGCCCTCGCGCCTTGATGCTGAGACGCGGGTTGTCGAGTGATTAGTCTCTAATTTTGCATAATTTTCATCACATTCTCATATTTATTTGATAAAAAATTCTGCTAATAATATCTTACTTGCTTGACTCTAGGTCCATGGTGTGCAAAGGAAGAAGAAGACCAAAATCACCATTTAATTGGTGATTAAAAGCCTACCAACTAGCCATTGACTTTAGAGTGAAGATCTGGTCAGTACAGGGGGTCAAATCGCAAATCCCGGAACCCAGACGACCAGAGGACAGTATGGGCGACACGCTACCCAAAAATAGGCGCGCGCCGCCCTGACTTTGCCGCGGAATCGCGGCATTTGCCGCGATTCCGCGGCAAAGTTGGCGCGCACGCGCCCAGTTTTTGGGCCACGTGCAGTGCACGTGGCCCCCTTTCTCCTGGAGTCTATAAATAGCCCCCATGGGGTCCCGAATGCAAGCAGATTGGAGTTTAGGCAAAAGTTGTAGTCTTGTCTTTAGTTTGTTGTTGTTGTTGTAGTTCTTCTTCTAGTTTTAGGTCTTAGCCATTAAAGAGAAAGAGAGAGAGTGTGTAAAGTGTTGTATTTGAAGGGTGACAAGATAATACAAGTACTACTTCTCTTCCTTCTTTCATTTACTTGTCTTTGCATTTACTTTTATTTCCTTGTTGCAGTGTAACTTCTTCTTTCTTCTTTACTTCTTTTACTTTGTTGTAGTGTAACTCCCCCTTTCCCTTTTACCCCTTTTACTTTGTTGCTTCTTTATTGATGGCTAACTAACTTTTTCATAGCATGGCTAACTAACTACTAACCCACTAATTTCTAACACTTGTTTGATAACCCGTATGAGTCAATAGTGCCAAACAAAGCCTTGTGCAAATGAGAGCTATGGCATCTTAAGACGAGGGTTCTAATTCTAATTTATCTACAAGTATCTATTTTCTTATATTTCATACTTAATTCGTTTTGATGATCTATGAGTTGTGTTTTACTTGTTAGACTCTTTTCCTTTTAAACTTTGCCGATACCGATAGTGCACTCGAGTCTTCCCTTATTCTCGCCTTCTAACGGATCTTGATATGGGAATGTCCGAGTTTTTGCCGTGTAAGGCTAAGTTATAGGATGAACTCTCACTCGATTTTCACGTGATTAGTTCAATGCACAAGTGTCTTGTTTGCCTATGATCCATCGTGAGGCTATCTTCAAAAAGTTAGAAATTAGTGGGAGCACTTAGTAGAAAGTTAGCCATGCATTTTTACAACTAAGAAAAAAAAATCACTTTTACAAACCAACAAAACGTTTTCCAACAATTTCTAAAAATACTTGTTTTCACTTTTCAAATTCTTTATTTGGAAACAAGAACTTTCTTTCTTCTTGAACTTTGAAAGCCGCATCAAGCTTCTATCGCTCTCCCTCCTTGTGGATACGACCCGTATAGCCACTCGCTACTACGGAAGAATCGCAAAAGCAGTAACATCAGCCCACACTTCCTTCTCTTATTTAATACTTGCTTTTTACGCGATCAAATTTTGGCGCCGTTGCCGGGGAGGGAACGGCTTTATTGTTCACTACTAAAGATTGTTCTTTGTTTTCTTTTGTGTGTAGGAGAAGAACCAAGGAGCTCACCATCACGGGAAGCAAAAGAGGTGGTCAAGGACATTGCGCGATGATTTATTTGCCCTCGGAAAAATTCGTGTAAAAGCGAGTTTTTCCGATTGAAGTACTAACGCACTCGTTGGCAGGGTTGCCGAACGCCGCTAAAAAAAAAAAAGTGCTTTCAATTTTTTTTCGTTTCCTTGGATGCTTCACTATATGCATGTGTAATAAATTCAACAGAAATCCACTTGTTGCTTAATTAAAATTTGAATTAGACGTTTGCATTTAGGGCACGTGTCTATTTCAATTCATTTCAATTTCTGTTGAAGAGTGCTGGAGACAAGGTACGTGTGCATTCATATAGATTAGGACCTACATTTTGAAGTGATTTACCGTTTTGAGTGTTACCTTGTTGTGAATAAACTGTACACTTGCACAATTGACTTTAAGGGCAAAACCCAAATAAACAAGATAAGGTGGGGGTTTCATCACCCTTCCTTAGCCCAAAAACCATCTCCAAGTGCACTCACTTTTTCCCAAGCCTTAATTAAAAATCAATAGACGTTGGCCCTAGGGACATCTCGGACTCACTAAGAGATTAACCGAGGTTGAAAATTGTAAGAACTTTACTCCTGCAAAATCGGTGTCTAGGAAAGTGGATTTAGAGGTAAAGCCTCGAAAGCTCCGTGGTTTGGCATAATTAGGCCCGTGGCTCCGCCCGGATACCTCCCCCCGAGCTTTGCCCTTTCCTAGCCGATTAGCTTGTAGTCGAGTTCCTACAACAACCTTCCCCGGAGAATCGACCAGTTAGGAGTCGTCTAGGTCCAGGTACCTTAGACTAAGGCTTGTGGTTGTTTTTCTCTCTTTTGTTTGTTTTTTATTCTTTTTTCGATTGTTTGTTGTTTTCACGTTGGTTGTGGTGTGCTGAATGCAAGAGTGGGTGAGAGATCCATCAACTTCCAGATTAACAAGAAACACCTCGTTACCCTTGCATCCAGAGCCGGTGATGGCATCACTTCAGGATAGATTTTACCCGATAAGAACTTCACTTCTATCTTGCATAAAACTTCCTGAAGCAAACGGAAATAATTTCGAGTTAAAGCCCAATTCATTAACACTCTTCCGAAATTCCATGGTTTAGAATCAGAGGACGCATACTTCTTTGTTAGGGAATTTGAAGAAGTATGCCTCATGATGCGAATACCCCAGCTAGGAGACGATGCCGTTAGGTTACGTTTCATCCCTTTTTCCCTAAAGGATCTAGCTAAGAAATGGTTGTACAGTCTGGCAGCAGATTCAGTCACTACGTGGGATGATTTCGTCAAGGCTTTCTTGATGAAATTTTACCCAATTCACAAAACTGCCCTCATTAGGAAGAACATCATGCAGTTTAAGCAAGACCCGAGCGAACCCTTTTGGAGATACTTTGAGCGATTCAAAGATCTCCTAGCTCAATGCCCTCATCACGGTGTGGAGAAATGGCGTCAGTGCCAGATTCTCTACGATGGTCTAGACTATCAGACTAAGACCCTGTTAGAAACGATGTGTCAGGGAGGGTTCTTGCAGAAGGATGAGAATCAGGGTTGGGATTTATTTGAGGACTTAGCTGAGAAAACCCTGCAGTGGGAGCCAGCCTCAGAGAAACCTAGGAATTCACAGTCTATAGCTTCAAGAGGAGGGCTCCTATCTTTAGAAACATCCATAGCTGCTGAGGCCAAGATTGCTACCCTGATGAGAAGGATAGAGGCTCTAGAAACAAAAGAGCCTGCTAGTGTCAACCAGATCAACCCACCACCAATTCACAATCCGGGTTGTTCATATTGTCAGGCACTGAACCATGTCTTCGAAGAGTGCCCTGTTTTTCATGCCCAACAAGTGCCACAGGAACACATGAACGCGGCTTACTCACGGCCGCTTCACAACCCCTACTCACAGACATACAATCCCGGTTGGAGGAATCATCCCAATTTCTCCTGGGCCCCAAACAATCCTCCCAGGCCCAATTTCTCCAACAACTTTCACCATCCTGCTCCTCCACCACCTTTTCCCAGTCAAGCCCCATCTTCCTCCTCCAAGGCTCTCCAATGGAAAAGAAAATCAATAAATTGGAGGAGAGCATTGAGGCTTTCATTAAGTCCCAGTCTGCTTTCATGCAGAACCAGGGACAAACTCTGAACAGTCATTCACAAGCCATATCTAGGTTGGAATTGCAGATGAGCCAGTTAGCTAGCTCCCTAAGTGAGAGACCTAAGGGTACCTTGCCTAGTCAGCCATTAGTTAACCCAAAAACCTCCAACCAAGCATATGAAGTTCAGGATCCATCTCTCAACCACTGTAATGCTGTTCACACACTGAGATCTGGAAAGAAGGTAGACAACCAGGTCTACCAACCAAAGAGTCCAGTCCATCCTGATCCCAATCAAGCCTCCACTTCTGCTAGTGCCTCCCAATCCGCTCCACAAACATCTGATAAGGACCAAGCTGCTGAACAAGTTCATAAGCCTGTAGCACCCTTTCCCAATAGGCTTAGGAACAACAATAAAAACATGCACATGGAGAAAATGCTAAAGATGTTCCACCAGGTTAAATTGAATGTGCCACTTCTAGACGCTATCCAACAAGTCCCGGCTTATGCCAAATTTCTGAAGGATATGTGTACTAAGAAGAGAAAGACCAATGTGCCCAAGAAAGTGTTCTTGGCCACTAACATAAGCGAAATTCTGTCTGGTCCCATTCCGGTGAAGTACAAGGATCCCGGATGTCCCACCATTTCCTGCACCATAGGACAGACCGAAATCAGTAGAGCGCTTCTTGACCTGGGAGCAAGTATCAACTTGCTACCTCTCTCTGTGTACCAGCAACTTGGGTTGGGTGAGCTAAGCCCAACTCGAGTCACCATTCAGCTAGCTGACCGTTCTGTGAAGATCCCGAAAGGGGAAATCACAGACGTCCTCATCCGGGTCGGGGATTTCATTTACCCCGTTGACTTCATTGTTCTAGAGACCCAACCTGTGTCAAATCTTAGGTCTCAGACTCCCGTCATCTTAGGGCGCCCGTTCCTAGCCACAGCCAATGCCATAATTAACTGTAGGAATGGGTCCATGCGATTAACTTTCGGAGACATGACGAAGGAAGTCAATGTCTTCAATCTTGGAAGACAACCTAGGGATGTCAATGATCAGACGTTTGAGGTCAATTCCATTGAAAACCTGGCCAGTGAGCATGGGGAATGCTTGGAGATAGAGACTGAGGCAGAATTCGATCTGGAGGATGAGGAATTCAATTTAGACCAGATCGTAGATTCAGCAGTGGATTGGGCATCAAGCCCCAGTGTACCGTATCCTAGGATTGAAAGCCCAGAGATTGTCTCCAATAAAGAAACACCTTCCTTAGAGCTTAAAGACCTGCCTGAACACCTCAAGTACGCCTACCTGGGCGGAAAGGACACCTTGCCAGTCATCATAGCATCCCACCTGACTGCGCAACAAGAGGACAGCTTAATGTCTATTCTGGAAAGACATAAGGAAGCCATTGGATGGACAATGAAGGACATCAAGGGAATCAGTCCAGCCATAGTGCAGCACAGGATTCATTTAGTCGATGAAGCAACCCCTAGGAGGGACCCACAACGTAGGCTTAACCCTCTCATGCAAGAGGCAGTGAAGGCCGAAATTCTGAAACTATTAGATAATGGGATTATTTATCCCATTTCTGATAGCCAATGGGTTAGCCCGGTTCATGCGGTCCCAAAGAAGGCTGGCTTTACGGTAGTAGAAAATGAGGAAAAAGAGTTGGTACAAACAAGATTGCCTACCAAGGTTCGTGTTTGTATCGACTACAGGAAGTTGAACGCTGCTACCCGTAAAGACCATTTCCCGCTACCCTTCATCGACCAAATGCTTGAGCGTTTGGCTGGACATGAGTACTACTGCTTTCTGGATGGGTACTCGGGATACAATCAAATCCCCATTGCTGCAGAAGACCAGGAAAAGACAACGTTCACTTGCCCGTTCGGAACCTTTGCTTATAGGCGCATGCCTTTTGGATTGTGCAATGCTCCTGCAACGTTCCAACGGTGCATGCTTAGTTTGTTCTCTGATATGGTGGAACGTTTTCTTGAGATTTTCATAGATGACTTCTCCATCTACGGAGATTCATTTGATCAATGTCTTCATCACTTAGAGTTAGTGCTACAAAGATACATTGAGAAGAACCTAACTCTAAACTGGGAAAAATGTCACTTTATGGTGAAACAAGGGATTGTCCTGGGCCATGAGATTTCACGGAGAGGCATAGAAGTAGATAAGGCTAAGGTAGAAGTGATTGCTAAGCTTCCACCCCCCAAAAGCATCAAGGATATTAGATCCTTTTTAGGGCATGCTGGGTTCTACCGACGGTTCATTAAGGACTTTAGCAAAATTGCTAGGCCCTTAACTAACCTGCTCGCTAAGGACGTGCCCTTTGACTTCAATGAGGAAAGTTTCAAGTCATGGGGGAAGCTTAAGCAAGAACTGATTTCTGCACCTATCATTTCTGCCCCTGATTGGGCCCATCCATTTGAGATCATGTGTGATGCATCTGACTTTGCTATTGGCGCTGTTCTAGGACAGCGAATCAATAATAGGCAGCACGTGATCTACTATTCGAGTAGGACCTTAAATGATGCTCAACAGAACTATACAACGACTGAGAAGGAATTCTTGGCCGTTGTCTTTGCGTTAGAAAAGTTCCGGCCCTACTTGTTAGGTTCGAAAACAGTGATTTTCACAGATCACTCGGCTCTTAAATACCTCATGACCAAGAAGGAAGCAAAAGCCCGACTGATTCGGTGGATCCTTTTGCTTCAAGAATTTGACTTAGAAATCAGGGATAAAAGAGGTATAGAAAATGTGGTCGCTGATCATCTCTCGAGAATTCTGAATGCACCAACCATCCGAGTTCCGATCAATGAGGATTTCCCTGATGAGCACATCCTAGTCATTCTTAAGGAACCCTGGTATGCTGACATCGTTAATTACCTGGCCACAGGACAATTACCCGCTGACTGGACAAAGCAAGACCAATACCGCTTCTTTGCCCAAGTACGGTATTTCTTCTGGGAAGAACCGTATCTTTTTAAGTATTGTCCAGACCAAATAATTAGACGATGCATACCCGAGGAGGAACAGAGGAGTGTGCTCAGCTTTTGCCATGACCTTGCATGCGGAGGACACTTTGGTCCCCGCAAGACTGCAGAGAAGGTTCTACAAAGTGGGTTCTACTGGCCCACTTTGTTTAAGGATTCATATCATTTTTGCAAGTCATGTGCAAATTGTCAGAAAATCGGGAAAATTTCTAGAAGAGACATGATGCCCCTAAACCCGATCCTTGAGGTTGAAATTTTTGATGTTTGGGGTATCGATTTCATGGGGCCATTCCCCAACTCCTTCGGCAACCAATTCATTTTGGTTGCTGTAGATTATGTCTCTAAGTGGGTAGAAGCCGTGCCAACTAAGACGAATGACAACAAAGTGGTTGTCAAATTTCTCAAAGAAAACATCTTCTCCCGGTTTGGCACCCCGAGAGCGATAATTAGTGATAACGGATCACATTTTTGCAATAGAGTTTTTGAAGCTCTAATGCGAAAATATTCCATCAATCACAAGTTATCAACCCCGTATCATCCCCAGACAAATGGGCAGGTCGAAGTCACAAACTGACAGATCAAGCTCATTCTGGAAAAGACTGTTGGTCAGAACAGAAAGGATTGGTCGGTTAAGCTCAATGATGCATTGTGGGCTTACCGCACCGCATTTAAGACAGTTCTGGGGATGTCTCCTTACAGACTCGTGTTTGGAAAAGCCTGTCATCTGCCAGTAGAATTAGAACACCGGGCCCTCTGGGCAATTAAGCAACTCAACTTTGACCTGACCAAGGCCGGTGATCTTAGGAAACTGCAGATTTCTGAATTAGAAGAGATACGGAATGAAGCTTATGAGAATGCACGAATCACCAAGAGCAGAACAAAACTTTTTCATGACCAAATCATAACCCGAAAACCTTTGCACCGGGAGATAGGGTTCTGCTATACAACTCTAGGCTTCATATTTTCGCGGGAAAGCTAAAAACTCGTTGGTCGGGACCGTTCATTGTGCGCACTGTTTTCCCACACGGTGCTGTGCTTATTGCCGACCCTAAAAATAACACGGAGTTCAAAGTGAATGGGCAAAGACTGAAGCCCTTCTTGACCACAGAGCCGATGATCCCAGACGATAGTGTGCTGACTCTTTTTGTCCCATCATACACCTAACCACAACAACTATTTAAAAAATGAAAAAAAAAAAAAAAAAAACAAACAAAACAAAAAATGTTTATATGCTTACCCCGTGTACATTCTTTTTGCCATTTCTTTAGCCTCTTCGTACTTGGCCAAACCGAGTCCACAAAGACGGTAATATCATTCCTTCCCCCTATTTATTGTATTTGCATTTTTCATCTACATTCATTGAGGACAATGCATTAGATAGGTGTGGGGGGGTGCTAACAGTTTTCCTTTTTCCTTTTACTTCTTTCAAAAAAAAAATGTTTATAAAAAATAATAATAATAATAAAAATAAAAAAAATATACAGATTGAAAAGAAATTTCATACTCTTTATAAAAATACCAAAAGACTGTAGGAATTACGGGAACCTTAGTAATAAATCTTTATTTTTGCCTAAGTAAAAAAGAAAGAATGGTTTGACTAAAAAGATAGGAGGGATAAGGAAAATAACTTATATCTTTTATTTAGCCTTAGTAGAATATGCATAATTCACACACACATGCTTGGGATTTAGGGACACAACTCTTGAAAAAAAAAAAGAGCTGGATAATTGTGCCTCAAGAAGCATGATTATTCATGCAAAAAAAAAAAAAAGAAAGAAAGAAAAAGAAAAAGCTGGATAATTGTGCCTCAAGAAGCATAATTACTCACGCCAAAAAAAAAATTATAATAAATCTTGATTTCGTGGCCTACTCCACTCGCATATTTAACCTGAAGGGTGTTTTTCCACCTGGTGCCCTAAGACCATCTGGTTTGGGAGTCATCGGTTCGATGTGTGCTACATGAGTGAAGTAGAAAGCCTAATGGAACCAGGAATAATAAGTAAATATTAATAAAATAATATTCAAAGTTATGTTGAAAAATCCCAAGCACATCACACTGCCACGGTATGCATATCTATCTAAAGCAAAATAAAAGAATGAGTTAGAAGTACAAGATCCTTTCTAAATTTAAAGAAAAACCATAATTTCTTCTTTTATGAAGGCTAAAATATAAGAGGACTTACGAGGGTTAAACCTAATTCTTACATCATTCGGTCATTTTTACTTAGATAATTGAAAGTTCTTTTTCATGTATATATATGTATATATAAATTTCTAACAACTAATTTCTTTTCCTTATTGGATTTTGTGGGTGCAATCCGCTGAAAACCCTCAGGAGACAACACTCCTCCTCTAGGGGAAACCTAGAGGTTTAAAGGCTTGTTGCACATGCTCAGTGCAATCGCGTTACCTACGAAAGTGGTATAATAATCGTCTCATTTTTGTTTTGCTCGGGACGAGCAAAAAGATAAGTGTGGGGGTGTGATTAGTCTCTAATTTTGCATAATTTTCATCACATTCTCATATTTATTTGATAAAAAATTCTGCTAATAATACCTTGCTTTCTTGACTCTAGGTCCATGGTGTGCAAAGGAAGAAGAAGACCAAAATCACCATTTAATTGGTGATTAAAAGCCTACCAACTAGCCATTGACTTTAGAGTGAAGATCTGGTCAGTACAGGGGGTCAAATCGCAAATCCCGGAACCCAGACGACCAGAGGACAGTATGGGCGACACGCTACCCAAAAATGGGCGCGCGCCGCCCTGACTTTGCCGCGGAATCGCGGCATTTGCCGCGATTTCGCGGCAAAGTTGGCGTGCACGCGCCCAGTTTTTGGGCCACGTGCAGTGCACGTGGCCCCCTTTCTCCTGGAGTCTATAAATAGCCCCCATGGGGTCCCGAATGCAAGCAGATTGGAGTTTAGGCAAAAGTTGTAGTCTTGTCTTTAGTTTGTTGTTGTTGTTGTAGTTCTTCTTCTAGTTTTAGGTCTTAGCCATTAAAGAGAAAGAGAGAGAGTGTGTAAAGTGTTGTATTTGAAGGGTGACAAGATAATACAAGTACTACTTCTCTTCCTTCTTTCATTTACTTGTCTTTGCATTTACTTTTATTTCCTTGTTGCAGTGTAACTTCTTCTTTCTTCTTTACTTCTTTTACTTTGTTGTAGTGTAACTCCCCCTTTCCCTTTTACCCCTTTTACTTTGTTGCTTCTTTATTGATGGCTAACTAACTTTTTCATAGCATGGCTAACTAACTACTAACCCACTAATTTCTAACACTTGTTTGATAACCCGTATGAGTCAATAGTGCCAAACAAAGCCTTGTGCAAATGAGAGCTATGGCATCTTAAGACGAGGGTTCTAATTCTAATTTATCTACAAGTATCTATTTTCTTATATTTCATACTTAATTCGTTTTGATGATCTATGAGTTGTGTTTTACTTGTTAGACTCTTTTCCTTTTAAACTTTGCCGATACCGATAGTGCACTCGAGTCTTCCCTTATTCTCGCCTTCTAACGGATCTTGATATGGGAATGTCCGAGTTTTTGCCGTGTAAGGCTAAGTTATAGGATGAACTCTCACTCGATTTTCACGTGATTAGTTCAATGCACAAGTGTCTTGTTTGCCTATGATCCATCGTGAGGCTATCTTCAAAAAGTTAGAAATTAGTGGGAGCACTTAGTAGAAAGTTAGCCATGCATTTTTATAACTAAGAAAAAAAATCACTTTTACAAACCAACAAAACGTTTTCCAACAATTTCTAAAAATACTTGTTTTCACTTTTCAAATTCTTTATTTGGAAATAAGAACTTTCTTTCTTCTTGAACTTTGAAAGCCGCATCAAGCTTCTATCGCTCTCCCTCCTTATGGATACGACCCGTATAGCCACTCGCTACTACGGAAGAATCGCAAAAGCAGTAACATCAGCCCACACTTCCTTCTCTTATTTAATACTTGCTTTTTACGCGATCATCGAGCCCACGCGCCTTGAGGTTGAGACGCGGGTGTCGAGCCCACGCGCCTTGATGCTGAGACGCGGCTGTCGAGCCCACGCGCCTTGATGCTGAGACACGGGTTTGGACTCTCACGCCTTGATGTTGAGACGCGGATGGCCATCATTAGTCCTGCGTCTAGAACCTGAAACTCTGCCTTTTTAAT
Source organism: Agave tequilana (assembly GCA_038442645.1). Lineage (NCBI taxonomy): Eukaryota > Viridiplantae > Streptophyta > Magnoliopsida > Asparagales > Asparagaceae > Agave > Agave tequilana. The sequence continues at coordinate 70,512 of JAVJIF010030723.1, read as the reverse complement.
GGCTTGTCTTTTAATGATTTTTAGACAGCCTACAGAACCCCCTCCAAAGTTTTCGATATTCCGCGGTTAACTGGAACGGATTTCGAAATACTTTGGACTCTAGCTGAGCTTATCCTTATGACTGGACTGTTAATGCTCCGGGTTTGATCTTATCTGGAGTATGGTCTTCGTGAGCGTACTGTAGAACTCTTTGAAGTCATCAGAGTTGATCGAGTTGAGTGTTTAGATACACAGTCTAAACCTCCCTGATTGCTTTAAGTCTGTCGTGGGTGCACTTTAAGCCAGGAGTGGACAGTCGTCTGCTTGTGCCAGTGTACTGTTTAATTGATTTGCAGAAGTAAGGACTGAACGCTAGTTCTTTTTGAAGAGCAGAGATAGTACTGCTTTAAAGACGCGAATTTCATGGGGTGCGTCTTTTGGAAATGAAAACGCGACTGATATTCCATTGGGCAGACGCGATGCTAGGCCGGATTGGAAGGACGCGAACTTCGGAGAGACGCATCCTTTTGAGTAAGGACGCGACTTTCTGGACGCGACTATGGCTGTGCTGACGGGGCACGTCCATCGAAGAGGCGCGCCTGTTGGGTGCGAATCCGTGCCATGTCATGAGTGCACCGCCACTTGTTCTGGGGAACCGACAGGACATCTCCTTTTGGCGCGCGGACTTCCCGGTATATTAAATGAGCTGTCCACGCGTCAAGCGATGACTCGATGCCGAACCAATCGAGCCACGCGCCGCGTATCTTTGCGAATCTTCGTGCCTATAAATGGCAACAGTCAGAGAGATATCTCTTTCGTCTCGAGCGCATCTGTTATGGTTTTTTGAAAAAGGAGTCTTCTCTGTCTCTTTTCATTTCTTCATCGTCCATCATCGGATTCTTGATTAACGATGGCACCCAAGGCCAAGCCAACCGCATCATCTTCAAAAGCGGCCGTCATCGAGGCCCAGAGGGGCGGTTCCTCCGCGCAGGAAGCCCCAATCTCAGGTATAATGCCATTAGGCTTAAACTTCGCCATTAATGAAAGTTCATGGACTCCTAAAAATCCCTCTTTTAAAGGAGAACCGTCAACACAGAATAGAAACCACGTTTGATTCTCAGACGCGGTCTTTGAGTTGATAAACAAGGCGCGGGTTTGATGACCCCACCGCTTTTATCCACTTGGGGATGCGCTTGTCTATTGGATATAGAGCGCGAGTAAGCCAACACTTCGGATTCTTCACTTAGAATATTTCTAATTGTGAAGGGTTTGGACGCGGGCTTGATCCTTGTGTTCTGTGACATCAGGTGCTGGTCTTTTATGAATCTCGCGCCTGAGTCCAAGTACTTAGAAAATTTTTTATAAGTCTTGGATTTTAAAAACGCAGGCTCCCTGTTGGCCTCACGGTCGCGGATTTTCAGGTCTGGACGCGGATTTTGACAATTTCTGCGTCCAGTATCTCTTCTGCGTCTGAACGCGGATTTTCAGGCCTGGACGCGGATTTTGACAATTTCTGCGTTCAGTATCTTTTCCGCGTCTGGACTATAGACACTTAAGATTTCTGATTAAGTGTCATCTTCTTCTGCAGTGCAACACTCTTCTGCCCCTCTCCAAGAGGCGCCACTTCGGGCACGTAGGTGGTGCTGACCGTGATTTGACCTTTGTGCTGCAAAGGACTGTACCTGTGACTGCTGATGGGTCGCAGGAGCGCAGGAGGAGGCTTTCCAATGTTGACATGGTAACCTTTCGGGAGCTTATGACTGACGCAGCATTCACAACGGATGCTCGCGTTCCGCTGGAGAAGCCTGCCTTCTTCTTTGGAGACCGTATTAGCGAGGGCGGCTATTCCTTGTATGACGGAGATTATAAATGGCTCCGTCAGATAGGGGTAGAAGATTCTTTCTCCCAAACATGGAGAGGATGTACCCGCTATCTTATCTTCAACACATGTTCGTCCCTCGAAAAATGAAATGGGAACTCTCCCGATATGTCCCTGAGGTTACTCTTGGCGACCTAGGCTCCAAAAAGGTATATCGCCATGATAGTCATGATAGGGAGGTTCTCGGCCTGTTTCCAGGGCTGCTCAGGACTGATCACCCAGTTGGAGAGACACCAAAACTTGGCACCACTTTCCTCAATGCGTTCATGAAAGTGGGGGGTGATTTTCCGGTCAAGTTCCGTTCGCCCGGGTGGATCCACTCCACTGAGAGGTATTGGTGGGGCAGGATGGTGAGCTTCGTCCTTGCCGACCTTAGAGGCTTGTTGGAGCAAGCAGAATTGTACCAAGCAGTCAGGGCCGTACAGTATGGTATCCCACCGAGCTCTCAAACTTTTTTGAGATCCTAGAGCGTTACAATCCTCTGACGGGGACATTCTTCACTCCGGTCGGGGAGATGGGTCTCGCCCTGCACGAGTTGTACGAGGTCTCGGGGCTGGCAATGGGGGATTCTCCCTATGAAGAATACGTCCCAATCACTGAGGAGCTTCACCTTATGAAGAAAGGGTCTCCTCGAGTGTACGAGACTTACTGGGAGGTGTTATGTCACTTCCACGTCTGCGGCCAGATAACCTCTTGGAGGGCGGGGGGAGTTAAGCAGCTATCTTGGGCAAGCTACTTGTTCAATGGAGTCAACCAGAAAGACCGTCCGGTGACCCGACTGGCTCCCAGCTCCGACGAGGAGATTGCCGACAGGGTCAAGGCTTCTGTAGACTCCTACACCACGGAGTCGAATGAGGATGTTTTCGAACCTGACACGGTTTTCAAAAGCTTCCATCATCAAGCCCGGATCCCTATCTCCGACCACGCACTGTTGGTGGGCTTCTTAATGCTGTGGTTGAAGCGCTGTGTGGTGCCAACGCTGCCACATGAAGTCATTGTTGCCGACGTAGTGTACCCGGCGGTGCTCCTGGCTTATGGTAGGCCCATAGCCCTTCTCCCGGCCATGGCGGCGAGTATTCAAAGCGGGTTGCGAACGTTAACCCAAAATCTGTGCGAGGCAGGGAAGGCCGTCGACTCCCATGGCAAGGTGATTGTTGACTCGGAGGGGAGGCCGACGATAAAGCGCCCCAACCCTCGGGTTGAGCTTCCCTACACGTACCTAATGGCTTGGTACGTTATGCACTGTCCCTCTCTGATGACGCCGGTGTCTTGGTGTGAGGGGTTTATTTCTTTCGTGCAGCGGTTGGAGGGTTCAAACTGGTGTAATACTTACGTGTATTACGTTCGAAAGTGCGTCATGTCGGCTTCGAACTACCAGCTTAATCGCTGCTTTCTCGCGATTCCTGGTGCATCTTTCGGGGAACAATTTACTGACTCCGTAGGCCAAGATGACTTCACGAGGCTGTCAACGGGGGTTTTCTGGTGGTTGGTCAACATTCGGCCCGGGTATGTGCTTTTCCGGCAAGGGAATTCATGCACGATCGAGCCATATATGCCGAATCGCTTCGCCCGACAGTTCGGCTATGATCAACTATATGTCGGCAACCCCAATGCTCGACTCACCTTCAGTGGGAATTTGTTCGAAGGTGCTCGGGCTTGGTATTATAGCGTGGCCGGAGGGACGGAAGCGACTTTTCGGCTGCCTATCAAAGGGCCGAAGGGCCGTACCAGCTTCAGCTTCTGTACTTGGTACTTCCAGGCCAACTAAACACCAGATTTCGCTCCGGAGTATTCACGCATTGAGAGTATCAATGCAGGTTACAAAGCAAGGTCGGGGTCCACTAAACGCTCGCGAGGCGTCGAGCAGTATCTGAAGGCTCTGAAGGAGGATAGAAGGGGGTCGAGGGAGGAGCCGCGAGCAACAAAGGCTCGACAGGCGGTGGGTAAGCGTCCTCAAGGCTCTACCTCCACTGCTGAGCCTGCCCCAAAGAAGGTCCGGAGAGACTTGACGGCTGCAGTTTCTCCGTCCGAGGACGTCCCTTCTGGTGTTGAGGAACCGAGGGAAGAAGAGGCGGATGAGGATGATGCCCCCTTAGTTCATGCCCGCAGGTTGCGCAGCAGGGGCCCCAGGATTGTGGAGGAAGCGGAGCCTGCTGACAAACCCACCGCCGCTGACGAGGCCGAGCAGTTCGAAGTCGACATAACGAGCGGAGGCGATGTTGAGAGGCCAGGGGTCTCAGCTCAACCCGGGGCTTCCTCAGCTCACGAGAGGAGGGATGAGGCACAGCAGCCTGGGTCTCCCAGTGTATTCATCTCAGTGCTCGGACAGTTGACCCCAGCCCTACCACTGGGGTGTTTGGAGGCAAGGCTCCGGTTGCCGAGGTCCCTCACGTTGAACTGTCGTCTTCATCATCCGAAGAGGAAATCGATTTTGAGGATGAGGTCGACTTTGGCGATGAACCCGCTCCTCCTGATCCGAGTAAATTCTCACACATCTCGGAGGAGGAAATATATGGGTGTGAGCCGTTGATGACATCACCACTAGCGGCAGTTCTTCCTGCTGAAGCTGCTGAAGGTACACTACTCGCCAAACTCATCCTTCTAACTAGGAGAAGGATTTTTGATGTTTTCTTTTTTATTTGGCCTCGTGTTGCAGGGCTAGTCATGGTTAGCGAGGCCGCTGCTTCCTCCCAGATTGAGGAGATGATACAAGAACTGGCTCAGCAGGAGAGAGCTGAGTCTCCTCGTACTGGGGTGCTTCAAGAGAGGGCAATCGTCGAAGTCGGGGAGACCTCCACCCTACAGGATTCACCCAAGGACTCGCCACCTTTGGACCCCCAGCCAAGTAAGGAAATGTTGGTATAAATGTCTTCCTTTTGCTGTCATGGCTAATATTCTTGTAATTTTGCAGAGGGCATTGAGGAAGTTCAGGCAAGTGCAGAGAGCATTGAGGAAGCTCAGGTAGGAGGAGATTTGGCGGTCAGTGCCTGCCCGGAGACCACACAGCTCAAGCCTCGCCGAGGATTCTGAGGAGGTCGAGCTCACTACCCTGTCATCGGCTGTGGAAGTTTCTACGGAGGTAGCACCCCCAGAAGCGCCAGTGGCTACTCTTGCTCCTGCCGTACCCGTGGTCAGCCCGACTCTTGCACCAGAAGAGCCGACCTACATCTCCCACACGTGATAGAAAGGGGATCGGGAACACCTCGGGTGATGATACCATGGAGTTCCTGACACGCCAGACGGTGCAGCAGTTCTTTGCCTCAATGCGATCATGCATCGATTTCATCCTGTCTGGGGGTAGCTCTTTTGAATTCGCCTAGACGTATCTCTGAAACCTGGTCGAAAACATCAAGTTGGCCGGAGGCCCTTCACTAGCCTAGGCGTGTCTGCTGCTGGTGGAGCAGCTGGGACAAAACCTGAGAGAACTTCGATCCCTGGAGAATGCCGGCTCATTCCACAAGGCCCAGAAAACTCTGAATAGGCTCCTTGCTGCTCAAGAGCAAGAGCGAAGAGAGGTGGAGGAGCAGATAACCGATAACACCCGTCTTCTCGAAGGTTTCCAGGCTGATCATCAAAGGCTAGCGATCGAGTCCAAGGAATCTGAGATGATCATACAGGCTGCAAAGCAGGCTATCCTTGATTCTCGGGCCGCCATAGCCAGAGCTGAGGCAGTGATTACTATTAACGAACAGAAGCTTGCTACCTCTGAAAAGAGGCTAGCGGAGTTAGAGGCTGCCAAGGCGCAAATTGAAGCAAACCTCTCTGTTCGTTCGTCCAAGCTGGAATCCCTCCGAGTACGAGCGCAGGATTTTTACCTGAGGCGGATCTGCGGGCCCAAGCTCTCATGGAGGCTGAGAAGGCGCGTCAACATGAGATACATCGCCTTAAAGAGCAAATCCGTTCCTTGGCGAACCAGGACCTTTAGCCTTCTCTTCTTTTCTTTTTTTTTGTAAAGAAAAGGACACTCTATTTACCAAGAGTGTTTGTATCTACTTTTATCATTTTTGAATAATAAAAGTCGTTGAAATTTTTGTTCCACCTTCATTGCCCCGCTGTAGATGAATCCAAACTCTCAATCACAGATTTTGGTTGTGCTCCCTTACTGACTGTGAATACTGAACTTAGGTAAAACTAAGTTCTTTTTATGAAACGCAGCGTCGATTCATAAAAAGAGACGCGACTCTGAGGCACGCGATTCTGACCTGCCAGTGAAGACGCGGTTCAAGCAGACGCGGAGGACGCGGCTTTGAGTGTGGTTCATTGGCCGCAATCCTTAACTCTATCCAGACGCAGAGTTCAGGATAATGAGGTCTTACGCCCCTTAACATTAACGCAGTCAGGGACGTGGCGCTGTAGACGCAGCTCCAAGATGCTTGTAAAGGTGATGGGCTTTTTCTGCTGAAGTCATAAGCCTTAGGACGCAGATTTATGTGCTTTCCCACTGGGGCCCCCAAAATGAGTCCCTTTTGTTGAGAGACGCGGATCGACTTTGAATCATCCAAGAGACGCGAAGGATCTTCTAACTTGGAATGAAGGAGGACGCCGATTTTTGAGAAAAGAGGGGACGCGGGTCTTTGGACGCAGCTCTCACACCTGCGTTTTGGCACGATTTCCCAGGCGTTATAAACAGCCTGTCATAAAGATTTTGTGAAATCTTTGAACGTCAAGTATCCGTTGACGATTGAGAACCCGCATCATCCGTTATTTCCCGAAGCGGTTTGTCCACGCGTCAGTTCTTCATTGGGCTTAGGCGTTAATGCCTTTTAATGCCAATACGGCGCTGGCGGTTGGAAACCAGCGTCTTCGACGCTTCCCGAAGCGACGCTCCACGCGTCAGCCTCCCATTGGGTTTTGACAGTCGTGCGGTCATTAAGGCCGACGGTTCCAATTGATGAACCATTAACTACGGTTATTATGGGCTGCCTATAAATAGGGGCTCCTCCTCTCCCTTTAACAGTCCATACTTAGACTGTGTTCTTTTTGAGAGCGAGTGCTCTGAGAGACTCTATCTTCTCCCTTCAAGGACCCTATCAGGGGTTTGCCTCCATGGACGAAGATGACCCAGAGCTTCCATGCTTCTGTTTGGTCTCTTCAGTAGATTACCACTGTCAAGTGATTTCAAGGATAGGAAGCGTCTCCCTGAGCACCTTTTACGTCCGCGCCTCAATGCAGAGAGTTCAACTCTTAACAGAGGCCTCTGCGGGTATGCCATTCCCACTTACCATGACATTTTAGATCCAACCAAGTTTGAATTTTAGTATATCTCTTAGAGAGATATCATCTGGACTTTCTTGCGAAGTCGTGGTTGGTGCATTCCTCTTCTGGAATTTGCGCCATCGACTTAAACTTTTTTGAACGCAAGTATTGAAGTCGTTGGTACCTGGCCGCGGGCTTTGCACACAGAGCTCGCGTCTTGAGGCCACTAACTTGGAAGAATTTCAATTCGGGTCGAAGGTTTCAGGCCTGAACTTTTGCAACTCCTGTTCCTCCAATAGAGAGATGGCAATTTTTTGGCGTCTGATTCTCTGCGCGCCTTGTATCTTAGACGCGGATGTGGAATTAGGTCGCGTTTGAATTCTGTGTGTATCACAGTCTTGCTCGCGTCTGTTTCTGTTGTTGCAGGAATCTGGCCCAGCGTGCGGGTCATTCCCGCGTCTGCAGTCTTCAGCAATAACCGCGTTTGTGACTTAGTTTTCTTCTGTTGAAGTATACTAAGCTCTGAATTGTCTAATTCCCTTGTTTGCTTCTTGCAGGTAGGCTTGATCATCCTTTTTCACGTTCGCTGGGCCCGTGGGAGAATATATCGGCCGGCGAACTTGTTCGATGTTCGTCCACAAGGGAAGAAATCATAGTCTCCGTCGTCCACAAGGGAAGAAATCATGGTCCCTGACGGGGACTTAACCCTCGCCAAGATCTCTTTGAATTCGACGCACCAGTCATGCTTGTTGGCATGGCATGGTCAGAGTAAGGATGGCGGCGGGGGTAGCGGTGGATATAGTGGTGGGTAGCATCCCCTGTGAGGTCTTAAAACCTCCTCTCTTACCCCAGAAGTGACATCGAGGAAACTCCATGCTCATTGGATGATCTTCTGGCGGAAGAGATGTTCATTAACGAAGGATCACACCCCCACTTTGGATGGAGATGTTCGACAGATCATAACCCGGCTTCGGATGGTTAGGTGGGATCAGAAGATTCTGCTGCCATCAGACCTCAAGAACCACCATTGTTCTCGATCAACCAGAGACTTCTTCGATGTTTACATCATGCATCGTGGTGCAACCAGCTTCTGATCGTTGCCACAATGTCCGATCCTACTTTGGCGCCCTTCCAAGCATCCTGTACTCGGAATAACATGCAGCTGAGGAGCGAGTGCAACCTCTGAGAGAGAGAGAGACTTCTTTGTACTCCTTAACTGTAACACTCAATCTTATTGTATAAAGCGTTTTTGTATCACTTTCATGTGCCTGGATATAAATAAAAGTGACACTTTTCTTTTTCTCCTTCTATTGTCTTGAACTTTTTTTTTTAGTCAGATGCATAGAAGCAAAGGACTTTGACTTGTCAAAACTATGATGATAATTTCAAACAGTCAAACTTTTTAGAGAGAAATCCTATTTTTGGAACTCCCCAATGCTGTCAGAGGTGTAATATTAACTTGACAAGAGACAAGACAATTTTGTGGACCTGTCAATCTATAAAGGAGAATGACAAGTGAGACTCGTACCCCCCAGGGAAAATGGGCCTTTATCAAGGTTTAGGATTCACTTGATTAAGCTCAGCTGGGGATTTGAAGGAAAACACTGTTAATGGTGTAGTATTAACCTAACAATGTGTTTAGGTAGACTTGTTATTCTATTGAAGGTTTTTACCGTTAGAGGTGTGATATTAACTTAACGGGTTGAATGTAGTCCTGTCAGAAATATGATTTTAACCTGACAAGGATGTGAGTCAGAGGTGTGATATTAACCTGACTCAGAAATACTTCAGTTTCATTTGGGAAAACAGAAGTGTCACTGACATAGGTGTGATGTTTAACTTGACAGTGAGGGCAATGCTAGAGGTGTAATGTTGAACTTGGCATTGGTCATCTCGACTCCGATACGGAAGTTCGAGGGAAATTCATTGTCATAGGTGTATTGTTGAACTTAACAATGAATTGGATGCTAGAGGTATGATGTTGAACTTAGCATTATCCATTTCGGCTTCGACATGGAAGTCTGGAGGAAAGTGACTGTCAGAGGTGTGGTATTAAACTTGGCAAACTTGATGTACTGTTTAGAAGTGTAATGTTAACTTAACAGTAATTTGTCAGATGTGTGATATTAACTTGATAGAAATTGATTTGCGATATGAGCAATTTGAGGACCTGTCATCCTATTGATGAGAATGGACAAGTGAAGTTTGAAGTGCCAGAGGTATAGTGTTAACTTGGCAACAACTGTACTTTGTAGACCTACCATTCTGTGGATGAGAATTGGTAAGGGATTTTGGAGGGGAGAGTGGAGTTGAGTCCACTTAAGATTTTTAGCAAACCCTCAGCTATCAACGGATTTGAGGTGCCTTTACCAACTACCGTTTGAGTTGGGCTAGCCATGCTATTCCCCTCAGCATGATGAGTTGTCGAAGATTTATGTTGGGCTTAAAAGCCAACATTTTCCTCTATCCTTAGCCGTCGGAGGCGTCGGATGTTAATGAAGAAGCTCTTCTTGTTTTGATCAGAGGTGTACTTTTAACTTGATCGGGGGAGGAGTACTATTAAGGATAGTACTTCTTCAAGAATCTGCCATTGATCGGCATCATGAGTGTATCGCCATTTGAAGTTATGAGACGATATGACCCATTTGAGTAGACTGACTCTACTACAAATGGCCCTTCCCATTTGGGTTAGAATTTTCCTTTTGTCTTGTGCGTCATTACCATGGGTCTTCTGACGGCTAAGACAAGATCGCCTTTCTTGAAAGTTCGCATTTTAACTTTCTTGTTGAAGGCTCTGGTAATTCGAGCCTGGTAGAGCTCGATTTGCTGTTGGGCCTGCAGACGCTTATCGTCTAAGGCTTCCAATTCTTGGAGTCGCTGTCGATGCTTCTCCTCTGTTGTCATCTCTGCTGTCAAGGCGACGCGTAGAGATGGAATTTGGATTTCTAGTGGAAGCACGGCTTCACACCCGTATACCAAAGAAAACGGCGTGGCTTTAGTCGGGGTTCGCACAGTTGTGCGATAAGCCCATAAGCATTCACCTAACTTGTCGTCCCAGTCCTGTTGACTTTTCGATACGAATTTCTTGAGAAGCTTGCCAATGGTCTTATTGAAAGCTTCTGCGAGGCCATTAGCGGCAGGATAGTATGCCGTTGAGGACGCACTCTGGATTCTGAACTTAGCGCAGAATCTCTGGAAAGCCTGGCTGATGAACTGGGGTCCATTGTCATGGACAATTCGCTGAGGTACACCAAAACGGTAAATGACGTGATGCTTTACGAACTTGATCACGTTAGACGATTTTACCTCCTTCAAAGGGATGGTCTCGGCCCATTTAGAGAAGTAATCGGTTATTGCCAAAATGAACCGATGTCCTTTTGATGATGGTGGGCTGATAAGGCCAACTACATCCATCCCCCACATTTCAAATGGCCAGGTAGAGGTCGTAGAATGGAGGTACTCTGGTGCTTGATGGATGAAATCGCCATGCACTTGGCAAGCGTGACATCTTTTAGCATAAGTGACGGCGTCAGCAATCATCTTGGGCCAATAGTAACCCAACCTTTGGAGTCGATGTGCCAATTTTGGGCCGGGTTGGTGAGCTCCACACATGCCATCATGGGCTTCTTTCAATACCTCTTGAGCCTCCTTTGGTGAGAGGCACTGGAGCAAGATCCCGTCATGCGATCGACGATACAATGTTCGTGTAATCGCATTGTAGTAAAATTTAGGGGCTTTCCTTCGAATGGCAGCCGCTTCCTTGGCGTCCTCAGGCAGGATGCCGTACAAGACATAGTCGATATAGGGGAATCGCCAGTCTTTAAGCTCTGGCCCGGTTGACAATTCCAGCGCTTCTTTGCCTTGACACTCTCCCTTTGACCCCTGATAGTCTTCGAGGGCAGTTCTCGGGCAATACAGGTCGTGGCTGTAGACGAATACTTTCTCCATTGCTCCAGCTGGAAGAGCTAAGGAGGCCGCGAGGGATGCCAGTGCATCTGCATGCGCATTTTGCTTGCGTGGTACATGGTCGATGTAGAAGTTTGTAAACTTCCCAGCCATGTGGATAGTTGCGTTGTAATAGGGTACTAGGTCTTCATGTCTGACTTCGTACTCCCCGCGAACCTGGCTAACGATGAGTTTGGAGTCACCATATGCCTCGAGATTTTTAACGCCAATCTCATCGGCGAGTTGCATCCCAATCAAAAGAGCATTGTACTCCGCCACATTGTTGGAACAAGGTTCGGTTAATAAGACAGCTCGAGGAATCACATAGTTCTGTGGGGAGACAAGTACTACTCCTACCCCTGCTACTAGGTGTCCTTTTGGGCTCGTTCTGGACGCACCATCAAAGAAAAGTTGCCACACCTGCCTTTCAAAGGATGTCTGGGTCTGGCAGGCTTCAGCGACCTCGTCTGGGAGATCGTCGTAAAGCTTGGTTACCCTCGGATCTGGATGCTCAGCCAGGAAATCCGCCACCGCTTGTCCCTTCACAGCTTTTTGTGGTAAAAAGTGCATTTCATATTGAGATAGCAATATGGCCCATTTTGCCAGCCAGCCGTTCAATGATGAAGGCTTAGTCATAAGTAACCTCAGGGGGTTGACTTTTGATATGACGTTTATAGTTTGGCCTACCAGATAGTGTCGCATTTTCTGAATGGCGAACACTAATGCCAAACATTCCTTCTCGATCGGATTATACCGATGTTCGGCTCCGATCATTGTTCTACTCAGATAGTAGATTGCTCGCTCTCGTCCTTGATCATCATTCTGAGCTAGTAGAGCTCCCAAAGAATGATCCATTGCCCGGACGTACACCAGGAAAGGCTTTCCGAATACCGGAGCTGCAAGGACTGGTGGTTGGGTGAGGTATTGCTTGATTTCCTCAAATGCTTGTTGGCAAGCGTCATCCCAAATGAACGAGACACCCTTCTTCATTAACTTAGCGAAGGGTTGGCATCTTCCAGAGAGGTTTGAGATGAACCTGCGGATGTACGCCAATCGTCCTTGTAATCCCCTGAGTTCCTTGAGATTTCTTGGAGGCTGCATCTCCTGGATAGCTTGAACCTTTTCCGGGTCCAAATGGATCCCGGTGGAGGTTACAATGAATCTAAGAATTTACCACTGGCCACCCCCAGGAAGGACTTGGTGGGATTCATCTTCAATCGATGAGCCCGCATGATGTCGAAGACCACCTTCAGGTCAGCTATGTGATCACCCTTAGTGCGACTTTTTACCGCAATATCATCAACATAACATTCTACCGTTTTGCGTATTTGCTGCTGGAAAATGGCGTTCATGGCCCTCTGATAGGTTGCCCCCGCATTCTTCAGTCCGAAGGGCATGACAGTATAGCAATAAACCCCAATGGTGTCCTGAAGGAGGTGTGCTTTTCGTCGTCAGGATACATTTTGATTTGATTGTATCCTGAAAATCCGTCCATGAAGGACATTCGTTCGAATCCGCAGGTATTGTCAATCATGACGTCTGTGATTGGCAATGGGAATTCGTCTTTGGGACATGCCTCATTTAGATCACGGAAGTCGATGCAGATCCGGGTCTTTCCGTTTTTCTTAGCAACGGGGACGATGTTGGCTACCCAATCGGGATGTTGCTCTTCCCTGATGAAGCCAGAATCTATGAGCTTTCTGACCTCCGATTGAATCGCCTCCATTATTTCTGGACGGAACCGTCGCTGTTGTTGTTTAACAGGCTTTACGTCCGGATTGATGTTGAGGCGGTGCATAGCCACCTGAGGATCAAGTCCAGGCATGTCTTCGTAATTCAAGCGAAGACATCTCTGTACTCTTGAACAAGAGATATTAGATCCTTTTTCTCTGACGGTGACAGGCCGTCGCTTATGAAGATGGGCTTAGGATTAGCCTCATCTCCTAGATTAATCTGAACAATCTTGTCTTCTGTGGGTGGTTCGCGCTGTTCAAAGCGGGTGTCCCAAAGAGTGTTTAAATGTCTGATCCAAGGATCTGCATCGGATCAGATCATTTCTTCATCTTCATCTTCCAGATGACTTGTTGAAACCATGTGCACCGAAAGTTCTTTGAAGATGTTGCCGACACTAGCATCTGACTCCCATGATGACGTGCCTGAAGAGTATTTATGGCCAAATGAGCCCCCAGAATCAGAGGCTGATGGAGTCGGAGTTGATACATAGCCCAACCCCCTGCGCGTCCGATGATAATAATCGGGTGCTTTTCCTTTTGGCACAAAGGATCGAAGTAGCGTCCTCCGTCCTTTGCCGAAGTTCAACCCGAGTCTGCTGGTTAGGTCATACCCTATGTTTTTCATCATTCTGAGTGCCTTTGGCTCATAATGACTGAACTGAGGGGATTCCTGCTCACTTTCTGATTCTTCATGATTCATTGGTTCGGATTCAATTCGTCCGAAGAGAATTGGTCTTTGGCCCTTCCTTCTCGCTGGAACCATGAATATTGATTGTTGCGCATCGTCGACATTTTGACATATTTTAAAGGACGATTTCACTGGTACATGCAACGATGTCAAAGCATCCATTGCCGACCAGAGATCGTCATCCACGTCGGTACTAGTGTCTGACGGCACTGAATCAGAAGCAAACACAGAAAAATACGCTAAATCTAATTCTTCATTAATGTACCAACCGCCTACATCGTCGGTGGTATTATTAACATCGAGCTTATCAATGCTCGTTACAGGTGGATCTAGCTCCCACACACACTCATCTTCCTCCAGCTCGGTGTCGGCTTCATTGCCAGAGTCTGGTTCCTCCGGTTGCGGGACTTCATCCGTCTCCATGGGATCTTGGTACAGTAAGGAGTCTGTGAAATAATTCTCGACTCCTTTGAATGGATGCCTTTCGGCAATCAAAGTCTGCACCTTTCCACCCTCGTCAATGTATTTCATGACTTGATGGAGAGTGGAGGGAACGATGGAGTTGCGGTGAATCCACGGTCGTCCCAGCAATAGGTTGTAGGAAGTGTCGGCATCAATGACGTAGCATGTCACTTCCGACTTTAAACTTCCAATCTGGCATTTGAGCTTGATCTTCCCCATCGGACGGGTCCTGTTGGCATTGAACCCATAGATAGTTGTCTGGGTAGGGCTCAAACGATGAGTAGGGATGCCCAGATGTTGCATGACCCGGCGAGGCATGATGCTCAACGCGGACCCTGGATCTACCTGAATGCGGTTCACTTCGGATGATCCAATATACCCTGTGAAGTACAGGGGTCGATCATGCTTCCTTTAACCTGCATGTCCTCTGCCGTGAAGGTGATGCAGGGGGCATTCTGGGAGGTGTGGAGACAATTCTCTACATCTTCCTCCTTTGGCACCTGGGTCATGAAGACCTCAGCATTTGCCAGAGCCTCTTGTAGAGCTTCTCTGGTTGACTTCGACAGCCTAAGAAGCTCATACAGGGTAATCCGCGCCGGGATGTTGGCCAATTGAGCCAGGACATCAAAGCGGTAAGGCGCCGTAGATCCTTTCGCGATGCCCTTTTGAAGGGCTCGAGAAAATCGAATCTCCTTCTGTTTCTCCATGGGTTGTTTTGTGGAGGGCTTGGTTGGCTCTGCAGCTGGTTGTGGAGGGGTTGCCGCCGTTTCGCCATACTGCTTCAAGTAGGGCTGTCCTGAGCGGGTTTCCGCCACCAGCCGACCGGGTTCTGCGGCCAGAACTATTGTCTCCTCTTCCGAGTCGGTTAGCGAAGGAATATCGGTATCCGCTTCTCGAGAAGAGGCACACTTCACATTGCAGGATGACGCCTTTGCCTTGCCCTTGGACTTCTTGTTAGTTACAGTAGTCCATTGCTGGGCGTCAACAAGGTCAGGGTGGACCCACATGATTTCCCCTCGAGGCGTGGGAACAGGTATCAGGCCTTTCTTTTGTTGCTGGTGAGGATCTGTGTTGATCACTCTTAGCTCTCCTTTCGGAACAGGGACCACCCCCGAAGGCGTTGGGGGTTGTCTTCCGAACTGGAGAACTGACGTCATGTTAGCCGTCACCTTCTTCTGCTCTGGTCGGAGTTTTAATACCTCCGCGTCAATCAGGGCCTGAAGGATGTCCTTGAAGACGTAGCAGCTTTTGGTGGGGTGTCCCAACATCCTGTGGTATAAGCAGTAATTGGGATTGTCGGTTTTACCGACTTCTTCAGGGCGCCTGGCTTCAGGGAGCTTCAGTCTATTGCTCTTGTTGAGTAGCTTAAAGAGCGAATCGACATGTTCCTCCTTGAAAGAATACTGCTTGTTGGCGCGTGGCTGGCTTGAAGAGCCACTCGCCTTGACCGGTTGAGGTTTGGCGGGAGATTTGGTCTCCGTTGCCAAATTATCCTTCCGCTTTGTCTGGAGGGATGTGTCTGGCGCACGCCTGGTTGACCTCTCTGGCCGTGGCTTCCCTTCTTCTGCCCTGACGCGGGCAACAATCTCCTCAGCCTGTTCACCTTGTTGGACCAACTGCTTCCAGGTGCGGCTTTCAGCAACTCCTATTTGAGCAAGGAGTGAGGTTTGGAGATTGTGGCGGCATGTTTCTACCAGGGTGACCTGGGTCATGCCGCTCGGACATCGGAGTGCCACATTCCGAAATCTTTCCACGAAAGATTTGACGGACTCTCCCTTTCGCTGTTTGGTAGCCAAAAGGGTGGGCATCGTGACTTCCGAGTCGTCTTCGAAGAAGCGCGTTAGGAATAGCTTCTCCAAATCACCCCAGTTCTTGATGGAGCCCTCCGGGAGTTTCATAAACCATTCGAAGGCGAGCCCTTTCAGGGTGCCAATGAACAGACGTGCCAAGATGGCATCATTGTCTACTACATTCCCTGTTTGGGATTTAAAGTAGTAGAGGTGTTGGTTGGGTGACCCCTTCCCATCGAATGCTTGGAGGGTTGGAGCCTTAAACTTGGGCGGGTATGGAACCAAGTCCCACTCGGCCGGATAAGGCCGGACCACTCCCGCTTCCTGGAGGCCTTTACGGTTGGTGAGGGCCTCAAGGCGTTGCTCTAATTGATTCATTCTTTCGGAATGAATCTTCCCCTGATTTTGGTCGTCTTTCCCTTGCGACGAGGATTTGGACGAGGTCGAGGTGGGCTTCTCTCCATCAGGGTGCACAGAAGACGAGCTTTCTCCCTCTTTTTTCTTGCCCTTAGACTTTTTAGGGGGAGATTTCTTCCTGTCTTCGAGCAACTGCGCAAGCATCTGCTTGAGAGAGTCGATGGATTCTTGCTGAGCACGAATCATCTCAAGTTGTTCCTTCTGGACCTGGGCTTGCAGCTCCAGGCGCCGGGCCGTCTCCTCAGGAGTGCTTGTCATGTAGATGAAGGCCTCCTTCTCGATGGAAGAATTCGAGGCCTGCGATTCTGCTACAGCAGAATGAGAGTCATTCATTTTGACGCCCCGGGCCAGGGCATTATAGTCGATCGGGGGAATGGCCCCGGTCCGGGTACGAGTGTGTCGATACACTCCTTCCGGTTCAGAGTCAGACTCGTCAGAGCTGACTACAGGCTGTTTTCCCTGCTCCTGCTTGCCATGTTAGCAGTGAGCTCTGGGTATTCAGCGTCAGAGAACATCCTCCGCCTATGAGAGCGTCTTCTTTTGGCTGACGGGGGTATCAGGGTCAGCTGTCTAACTAAAGACTGCTGGTGCACACCTGAACCACAACGGCACTCGGAGAGCATAGAGATGAGCCGTTGGCAGCAACATGATGAAGTGACCTGATTGGCACTTCTTTTCTTCGTCAAGTAATCCCTCAGATCCACGGGAGGGGGATCGAAGAGATTAACCTCGCAACGTCGAAGACGGGAGGCATCCATATGCTGTACAGCCTGGACGCGGGTTTCAGGGACGCGACTTTCGCGCCGCGGCTGTAAGACGCGCGTCTGGCGTCTCTGTTGAGACGAGACGCGATTGTCGCGTTGCCGCTTAGTGCGTCGGGGCAGAAGAGTTTGAGAGAGAGTGGGTTGCTGGGCCCCACGCCTATGGGGGCGTGCCTCTTGCGCTTGACGAGGCGCAGAGGTTTCACCTTGGCGTTTGATAAGTTGGTCTTCAGAGGACCTAACTTGGGGAGTCGTGTTTGGGCCGCCAAACGCGGACTTCGCGCGCTGGATGCAGCGCAGCTAAGACGCCAGTTTGTGCGTTGCGTGCAGCCTCAGTTGGACAATCAGAAGTTCCAACTTGAAGCTGACGCGCACGCCTCCTCTGACGACGCTCAGCATTTCGGTTGCGTCGTGGAGGTGGAGAGAGACCAACGACGACCTGATGCTGGACACCAGAGATTTTGACCACGCGGGTCTCCTGAGAGACGCTGACGCGTGTGTTTCGCGCGGCGCGGTTGGTCGCAACGGCAGTTGTGCCTGAGACCACGCGGGCCTCCTGAGAGGCGTTGGCGTGTGTATCCTGCTTGGCACAGTTGGCAGCAGCGACGCCCGAGAGAGCCTCAGATCGGGCTTCGGGGCCATTCCCCGTCGAGACCCTGCGGAGACGCGGGTCCTTGGGCTCTTGGAGCCGGAAGAGAGAAACTCTTCGTACTTCGCCTGGTCGAACTCGACAACTAGCGATTC
Source organism: Agave tequilana (assembly GCA_038442645.1). Taxonomy (NCBI): domain Eukaryota; kingdom Viridiplantae; phylum Streptophyta; class Magnoliopsida; order Asparagales; family Asparagaceae; genus Agave; species Agave tequilana. The sequence goes on along the minus strand of JAVJIF010030723.1, from coordinate 52,918 downwards.
GACCATCTTCCCCTTACCGAGGATGTCACCTTGCGCCACGATTTGCTCGTCGGTAACAAATGAATTCCCCAGCGGAGTCGCCATCTCTTGTACGCACACGGAGAAGGTACGAGCTCGAAGTAAGATTTCCTTGAATCAAATTGAAAAATTACAACGGACTAGTATTCCGGTTACAAGGGAGGGAGGATGTTGAGCCTTGAATCCTCCCTTTGTTTAAGGCTGGGTTCTTCAAGTGGCGATGGAGAGTGAATCTTGTTCTCCGTTGACCGGGTGACCGTCTAGACCTTCGGGGATCTTCTCTTCGGCTGGTAGAAGGAGTAGCACAGCTCTGTCTACCAAAACTCTCAAAGAGAAGGTAGGCAAAGAGCAACTTGTACGCAGCAAGCTTGCTGAAGAGTTGAGCTCTCTCTTGCTTCTCCTCTGTCTGCCTGCGTGTAGTCTGTTGTCTATCTCTTGTTTCTTGTGTCGTCTCTACCATTCCTCATAGCGGCGGGCTATTTATAGAGGTTTCAGGGGTGAACGTGCCCCCTAAAAGTGCTCCACAATGAGGGGCTAACTTTCCCGCTATGTGGGCGGTGACTGGCCCCATAATCAGGGCGGTTATAACCGAGACGTGGGCCTTGGACCCTCGCGCCCTGAGGTTGAGACGCGAGTGTTGAGCCCACGCGCCTTGATGTTGAGACGCGGGTGTTGAGCCCTCGCGCCTTGAGGTTGAGACGCGGGTGTCGAGCCCACGCGCCTTGAGGTTGAGACGCGGGTGTCGAGCCCTCGCGCCTTGAGGTTGAGACGCGGGTGTCGAGCCCTCACGCCTTGATGCTGAGACACGGGTGTTGAGCCCACGCGCCTTGAGGTTGAGACGCGGGTGTCGAGCCCACGCGCCTTGAGGTTGAGACACGGGTGTCGAGCCCTCGCGCCTTGAGGTTGAGACGCGGGTGTCGAGCCCACGCGCCTTGATGCTGAGACGCGGGTGTTGAGCCCACGTGCCTTGATGCTGAGACGCGGGTGTTGAGCCCACGCGCCTTGATGCTGAGACGCGGGTATTGAGCTCTCACGCCTTGATGCTGAGACGCGGATGGCCATCATTAGTCCTGCGTCTAGAACCTGAAACTCTGCCTTTTTAATGGCTTGTCTTTTAATGATTTTTAGACAGCCTATAGTAGTTATGTATACTAATAATCTTGTGATTTTAGTTTCAGATCATTAACCAAGATATTAGTTGGTGATTTGCTTCAGCTAAGAAGTTTTGAAGCCTTTCCAAACCGTGATCATGATATGCTCAACAAAGGAGTTGTTTGGATCGAGTTTGGATCAAGTCGGCTTGAAGACGTGTTCATCAAGAAGACTTCGGTACCTAGTTTAGTTTTATGTTTAGATCCATTTGTAAAGATTAGATAGTGTGATATGCTCAAGTTCACAATACACACACGTTTCATGTTTTGGATATTGGTTTTTCGATTTTTGGTTTAACCGATATTGGTTTTCATGAATAGATAGTATCAATACAAGTTTGCTTTGTTTAAGTGTATATTAGATATATTCTATATACATGTAAGCTTAATTTCCTAGACAAACTTATGTTGAGATGCCTATTCATGAGGTTTGGTGTTTTGTGTTTTTAACAAAACATATTTTTGGAAATAAAAGACAAAAACAATGATATATATATCTTTAGTGTATATTGGATTATATCCATATACAACAGGCTTAAAGTTGTTTAAATATCATGTTTTTGTATTTGGATGAGTTTTGGACAAAACGAATTTTCATTTGAAAAATCCAAGTTTTAGAAAATACGATTTTTGGTTTTCGGCAAAATTTTCATAACACAAAAATGGTTCAAAAAGTTTAAAATTTGTGTTGAAATTTTTCACACAAGTTTGTATATCATTGTATTATGCTAAAAATATTTTTGTGAATTTTTAGAGATTTTATGGGATTTTATTGAATAATAAAAACCTTAGTTTTCTGTCCCATAATATAGCCTGTCAAGCTCTGGCGGTCGACCGGACGGTCGACCGGACCCAGAGTCGGTCGACCGGACTGGTCGACCGATGTGCACAAGAATGTGCACGCTGGCCTGCCCATTAAGCCGGTCGACCGCGCGGTCGACCGACTGAAAGCAACCCACTCTCGGGTTGCTCCGGTCGACCGGCCAGAGAGCCGTCGCTCTCTGGTTCAGAGCCCGGTCGACCGGGCGGTCGACCGGTAGCAGCAAACGGTCAAAATTCGACCGTTGGCCAATCGACCGGAAGGTCAAATCTGGCCATTTTTGCTGCCAACGGCTACTTTTTTAAAGAGGCTATAAAAACCCCATTTGAGAGAGGTTTTCTCCAAGAATTTTTGAGCCAAAATTTCTGAGCTTTCTCTAGTGTTTATACAAGTTTTTGAAAAGAGTTTCTTGGTGCTAAAAGATCAATCTTCATTGTTTTAAAAGTGTTTCATTATTTCAAAGAAAAATAGTCTTTTGGGAATTTGTTTTGGTCTAATTATTCTATATCTTTTTGGAGATTTCCCAAGTGATTTTTTTTTGTTTAAAACACTTTGTTTTCCACACTTGAGCTTCATTCTATCCTATCTATAGGGTCTTTGTGTTTGTGGGAAAAAGAAATCGGTTTGTGGTCTTTTGATCACTAAGTTGTAAACCCTAATTATTGCTTGGCTTTGTGCCTTTCCCTCATAGTGTTGAGGAGGTTGTGCAATTGGGTTGTATCCCTCAAGTTGTGAGGTGATCCTTGTTTAGCTTTGTGCTTATCCCTCAAGTTGTGAGGTGATAGTTTTGTTGGCTTGGTGCTTAGCCTCTAGTGAGAGGTTGTGGTTGTAAAGAGAGGAGTTGAGTACTCCTAGTTATTGTATTGCCCCAAATCCTCGGTGGAGGTTCCCTGTGTGGGAGTCCTGTGTGGACAAGCTAGTGGATTCGAAATCCTTCTGGGTGAAGGCGGAGACGTAGAGCTGGGTGCTCGAACCTCGAAACAAATCTTGTTGTTTGCGCTTGATCCTTTGACTCTTACTTTCTTTACTTTGTGCATTGTTTCATATTGCTATATCATATACATGCTTGTGTGTTTGTGTGCCTCACTTATACTTAACCACAAGAGCTTTACATAGTGCCTCAACTCTTATTCAGAGGAATCAAGAGGAGTTAGTCCAGAGCCCTTCATCGGGAATTGGCTACACTCATTGGTTGTATTAAGTGTTGTTGTAATTAGTTTTTAAATCCGCATTTAGTTCATTAGATTAGCATTATCACCTATTCACCCCCTCTAGGTGATTTCAATTGGTATCGAGCCTACGCTCCTGATATTTGGTTTAACCACCTAGGAGTAAGATCTTGGTTGCTAATCTACATTTGCATTTTCATTTGCACACATTTAGTTTGCACTCATGGATAGCCCTCCTATGTTTGATATTTCTAGACTTGATATTTGGAAGGCCAAGATGAGTTATCATTTGAAAACCCTAGGACATAAAGTTTATCAAGCCACTACTAAAGAATCCTACCCCAATGATAGCAAGCATAAAAAGGCCAATGCACTAGCCCTTAATGCACTTAGAGCATCACTTGATAAAGAACATTTACATGTGTTTGCTCACTATGATTCGGCTTTTGCAGTTTGGAGCATTTTCACTTCTCCGGAGCTACCAAAGATCATCGTTAAGATGAGAAGATCTAGGAGAGACAAGTCCGACGAGCGTTGCCTCATGGTCCAAGGGAATGACTCCCTTGAGGTACAATCGGAAACTCAACTAGATGTTAGCACTAGTTCCTATTGCTATGGGTGTTTAGAAGTACAAACCTTGAATATGGAACTTGGTACAAAGTTTGAAATTTTTTTGAAAAAACATGTGTTGGCCCAAAAGGTTACACTCTCCATTTGTTTAGAGTTTTGATGATAACAAAACAAATAAGAGCTAGTTGGTACTAATAAGTTTGTTCAAGATAAGTTTCAGGTTTTGTACCATGTTTGGAAGCCATTGCTTAGCTATTGCAAGATCTTCTAGGATTCATGAAGCAAAGAAGTCTTATGGCACATCAAGGAAGGATCATAGAAGAGAAGGCTCTAACAAGACTTTTTCATGGCTCAAGACTTCAAGATTGCTCAAGATGATTCATTAGTTTTGTTTCTAGATTTTGTAGTTTTGTTAAAGAATAGTGATTAGGATTGAAGCTCTCACACACGTTTTTGCGCACATGCATTTCCTAGAAATATTCCCTATAAAGATATACAAAATATTTTAATACAAAGACTTTTGTTTATAAACTCTATTTTAGGCATTATACATGTTTCATATCAAAAATATTTTATTACATATCAAAATCTCCTTAAAATTGTGTTTGAGTTTCAGCTTTTGGCCTGAGCCGGTCGACCGACCGGTCGACCGTCACTATGTCAGGTCAAACCGGTCGACCGACCCAGTTGACTGGTATTCTGTCTGTTTTGATGTATCAGTGTGCATGTTTACCGGTCGACCGGAGCCCTTCGGTCGACCGGGCGGCTGGCCGACTGAAGTGGTGTCACTTTCTGCTTGTTTCGGCCGACCGGGCGGTCGACCGATAGCCTGCAACGGCTCTTTTTATTTGAATCACGGTCGACCGGCCGGCCGACCGAGGTAGCCATTTCAGCCATAACAGCTAGTTTTTAAAACACGTTTTAATTGGTGTTTTTCGTTTTTAAACAGATTTAGGGGATATTTTATGGGTCAAAATCTTCCTTATTGATATTATATGTGTTTACCTTTTGATCCCTAACCCTATCCTATAAATAGTGGTGATTAGGGCTATGTTTTTAACAACAAAAAAAACAACAAAGCTATATACAAAAGTTTCAAAGTCTTCAAAAGTTTTCAAGAGAGTTTGGTTCTTGGTTTTCGTGCTGAAGATTCTCTCATCGCTAAAGTTTCATTTTCTAAACTCTCTCTAGTTCATTTCCTTTTCACTTACACTATTTGAGCTTCAATACTAATCATTACTCTACAGGGCTCTTGTAAGGGAAAGAGGCGTTTACAAAAGATAGTTTGTGATCTTTTGATCACCAAGAGAGAACTTGTACTTAAAATTGTGGAGTTGGGTACTCCGTTGGTTGTAATTCTTTGTGATATTATAGTGTTTAGAAATCCTTCTGGGTGAAGGCGGGGACGTAGAGCTGGGTGCTCGAACCTCGGAAAAATTCCTCGTGTTTGCGTTTGGTTTACTTGTTCTTACTTGCCCTTAATTCTTGCTAACTTTATATTGCTTTATCTACTTGCTTCACATTATACTTGCTCTTCATTTTCATAGTTATATTCACTTGTTGCATCATAAATTTTTATTGTGCATTGATTAGCATAATCACCTATTCACCCCCTCTAGGTGATTTTCAATTGGTATCAGAGCTTGGACTCTAGGTTTGGCTTAACATCCTTAGAGAGATCCTTAAAAATTTGCTAATCAACATTTGCATTCTTTCATTCATACACTAGTAAACATGGCCGATAACATCAAAACCCCTCCTAAATTTGATGGACTTAATTTCCCTATTTGGAAGGTTAGGATGACTATCTTTTTACAATCTTTAGGTAGCTTAGTTGCAAAAGCCTTGACCAAACCCTATGTTAGACCCGATAGTGATGAAAGCACATGGTCCGACTTTACCTTTAGAGAATATGAGGCTAATTCAAAGGCCTAAAATTCCCTCTTAACCGCCTTGAATGAGGATGACCTTACACGGGTAATACATTGCCAATCCGCCTATGAGATTTGGCAACATTTGTTGGTCACACACGAGGGGACTTCACAAGTTAAGAGAGCTAAGATAGATCTCTTAAGGTCCCAATATGAATCCTTTAAAATGATTGATGATGAATCCATTGATTGTATGATTACAAGGTTTATTAAAATCACCAATGCTCTTTCTTCTTTAGGTGATGATATTTCCAATTACCAAAAGGTGCGAAAAGTGATTCGGGCTCTTCCTTCATCATGGGAGATAAAGGCCACCACCTTGAAAGAATTAAATGACAAGGATGAAATGGACCTCATGAGTCTCATTGGGAACTTAAAGACCCATGAGATGGAAAAGAAGGCAAGAGAAGAGGCCGCTCCGCTAAAGAAGAAGTCCATAGCATTCAAATCGTCATCCACTCTTGAGGACGATGAAGAAGATGAAGAAGAAGATGAGGAGCTCTCCCTTCTTGTGCGAAACGTCAAAAGGATGTACCGGAAGAACAAGCTCAACTTCCGAAGAAAATTTGAAGGTAAAGAGGAGAGAAGAATTATTTGCTACAATTGCCGAAAACCCGGACATATCATGGCCGATTGCCCGGATTTCAAGAAGAAGATGACTTCCTCCTTCAAGCCAAAGAAGCCGGTCGAAAAGAAAGCCTACAAAGCCACATGGGATTCAGAAAGCGAATCCGAAGACGAGGTAGACACGGCGAACATGTGTTTCATGGCAAACACACCAAAGGTAACCCCACAACCTCTTGATGAAGATGATGAATTATCTAAAGAAGTTATTGTACATGCTTTTTTTGAACTCTCCGAAACATATGATAATAAAAAGATTGAGTGTTCAAAATTGGAAAAGGAAGTTGCTTTTCTTAAAAATCAACTTGCTATGATTTCTAAAGAAAAGATGAAATATCTTCCAATCTCATTTCTATCCAAAAAGAATTTAGTGCTTATAAAGTTGCTTGCAAAGCAAAATTTCCTAAGATTGATGAAAAAGAAATTTCTTCTTTAAAAACTAAAATGGTTGATTTTGAAAAGGTTTTGAAAGATTGTGCTTTTAACACTAAGAAACTTAAAGAAAAGTTTTCTAAAAAGCACACTTCTCATGCTAAAGATTCTTCTGTAAAGATTTCTCATGCTCACACTTCACACAACACTCATGTTAAATCCACACATGCTCACAAGTCTCACACTCACTATGCTTTCAAATATGGTAGAGTGTATAGATGTACTTATTGTGGTAAGAATGGACATTTGGCTAAGTTTTGCTATGACCAAGTAAATAGATCAAATAATCTTGTTTGGGTTCATGGTACTAACTCTTTAGGACCCAAGAAAATGTGGGTACCAAAATCAAGTCCTAAGTTATTTGATATAGGTACACACCAAGGCTCCAAGACGTAAGGAGCGGTGGTACCTTGATAGTGGTTGTTCAAGACACATGACATGGGATATCAACAACTTTACAACCCTATCAAGGTACGTGGAAGGTGGCACCGTCACCTTCGGGGATGACTCCAAGGGTACTATCATCGGTATAGGTAACATTCAATTGGTGCATCTCCTATTATAGAAAATGTTGTTCTTGTTGATGGTTTAAAACATAACTTGCTTAGTATAAGTCAACTTTGTGATCGTGGACTTAAAGTTATTTTTGATGACTCTTCTTGCAAGATTTTTGATTGCAAAACTAATGATTGTATTCTCACCGGATTTCGTGATGATAATGTTTATATTATTGACATGTTTAATTTGGATTGTTCTACTAAATGCTTGAATGTTTTTGATAAAAATTCTTGGCTTTGGCATAGAACATTAGGACATGCATCTTTTGAACATCTTTCTAGGATTAATTCTAAGGAATTGGTGAAGGGTATTCCTTACTTGAAATTTGAGAAAGACCGCATTTGTAGTGCGTGCCAACGTGGGAAACAAACCAAGTCTTCTTTCAAACCAATCAAGGATATCATGTCAACAAGGCCATTAGAATTAATTCATATGGATCTTTTTGGACCAACTAAAACTAAAAGCTTAAATGGTAGTAGATATGCATTTGTTTTAGTTGATGATTTTTCCCGATTTACTTGGGTTTTCTTTTTGGAAAATAAAGATCAAACTTTTTCTCATTTCAAGATTTTTCGAAAAAGGGTTGAAAAAGAAAAAGGTTTTTCGATTCTGAAGATAAGGAGTGATAGAGGTGGTGAGTTTGTTAACCAACTCTTCATGACTTATTGTGATGAAAAGGGAATCAAGCATGAAATGTCATGTCCTAGAACTCCACAACAAAATGGAGTTGTAGAAAGAAAAAATAGAACACTTCAAGAGATGGCTAGGACCATGATAAGTGAATATGACCTCCCTCAATATCTATGGGCCGAGGCCGTAAACACCGCATGCTACATATCAAATCGTATTTATTTGTGTAAAAATTCTTCCAAAACATCTTTTGAAATGTATCATTCTAGAAGACCTAATGTTTCATATTTTAAAGTTTTTGGATGCAAGTGTTTTGTTTTGAATACTAGAGATAACTTGGGAAAATTTGATGCTAAGGCTTATGAAGCTATTTTTGTTGGATATTCTTCTACTAGTAAAGCATATAGAGTATTCAATAAATCTTTCCTTACTATTGAAGAATCCATGCATGTTAAATTTGATGAATCTAATGTGGTTGTTGAGAATGTTGTAGAATTTGACCCATTAGGTGAAGACATGGAGAGACTATCCTTGAAGGACTCACCCGCTCTAGAAGAAAAGCAAGAACCCATTGGTGATGTTTATAAGGATGAAGTGAAAGATTCTCAACCACTTCCTAAAGATTGGAGATATGCTACAAATCACCCCAAGGAACTCATCATAGGTGATGTATCTAAGGGGGTAACTACTCGCTCCAAGCTCCATGACTTATGTGGTAACTTTGCATTCATTTCTCATTTTGAACCCAAAAGCATTCTCGAAGCCGAGATGGACTCATATTGGTTGCTAGCCATGCAAGAGGAACTCAATCAATTTGAGCGCAACCAAGTTTGGCATCTTGTTCCTAGGCCCCACGATAGACCAATAATTGGTACTAAGTGGATCTTTAGAAACAAGTTGGATGAGTTCGGAAATGTTATTAGGAATAAAGTTAGGTTAGTGGCCCAAGGTTACACTCAAGTTGAAGGAATTGACTTTGAGGAGACCTTTGCACCCGTAGCACGGCTTGAAGCCATACGGATAACTCTAGCTTTTGCATCTTTTAAAAATTTTAAACTTTTTCAAATGGATGTGAAAAGTGCATTTTTAAATGGTTTTATAAATGAAGAAGTTTATGTTGAATAACCTCCCGGTTTTGTTGATCATGTCCATCCAGATTTTATTTTTGAACTTGATAAAGCTTTGTATAGATTGAAACAAGCTCCAAGAGCTTGGTATGAAAGGCTTTCTAGTTTTCTCATTTCAAATGATTTTGTTAAAGGCAAAGTAGACACAACTCTTTTTACTAAGCATGTTGATAATGACATTTTAATTGTGCAAATTTATGTTGATGATATAATCTTTGGTTCTACTAATGAGTTTTTATGCAAGGAGTTTGAAAAGGTTATGCAAAGTGAGTTTGAAATGTCTTCCATGGGTGAATTGAATTTCTTCCTTGGACTCCAAATCAAGCAATTGCAAGATGGGAATTTCATATGTCAAGCCAAGTATGCAAAGGAACTCGTAAAGAAGTTTGGACTTGAAAGCTCAAAAGTTTGCAACACTCCCATGGCAACTACAACCAAGCTTGATAAGGATGAACAAGGTAAATGTGTTGATATTAAATTATATAGAAGCATGATAGGAAGTTTGTTATATTTGACGGCAAGTAGGCCGGACATCATGTTTAGTGTGTGTCTCTGTGCTAGATTCCAATCGTGTCCTAAAGAGTCTCATCTTATTGCGGTAAAACGCATTATTCGTTATATTAAGGGCACAATTGGAATGGGTCTATGGTATCCGAAAACTGGAGATTTTTCAATGACAAGTTATTCGGATGCTGACTATGCGGGTTGTAGAGTAGATAGAAAGAGTACTAGTGGGTCATGTCATTTTTTGGTAATTGTCTTGTTTCATAGTCCTCTAGGAAACAAAATTCTGTAGCACTCTCAACCGCCGAGGCGGAGTATGTTGCAGCTGGGGCTTGTTGTGCACAAGTCCTTTGATGAAACATACTCTCCTTGATTATGATTTGCATTATGATCATATAAAATTTTTTTGTGATAATACTAGTACTATTCATATGACCAAAAATGCAAATCAACATAGTAAGACCAAGCACATTGAGATTAGATATCACTTTCTTAGAGATCATTTTGAGAAAGGTGATATAGATATTGATTATGTTTCTACGGATTTGCAACTTGCCGATATTTTCACTAAACCACTTGATTTTTCTAGATTCTCCTTTATTTGTGGTGAACTTAATGTTTGTGTTATTGAATAAAAGTTTTTTTTTATCCTTTTTGATGTATGACAAAAAGGGGGAGAATAAGGTTTGAGTTTGTATTTGTTTTTGCAAAGTGTTTATGATGCCATGCATATTATTTTGTTGTTTAATATAGCATAATTTGAGGGGGAGCTTACAGTTCTCCTTCATTTATTTTTTTAACAAAGCCTATTTGTTTTGTCATCATCAAAAAGGGGGAGATTGTTGGCCCAAAAGGTTACACTCTCCATTTGTTTAGAGTTTTGATGATAACAAAACAAATAAGAGCTAGTTGGTACTAATAAGTTTGTTCAAGATAAGTTTCAGGTTTTGTATCATGTTTGGAAGCCATTGCTTAGCTATTGCAAGATCTTCTAGGATTCATGAAGCAAAGAAGTCTTATGGCACATCAAGGAAGGATCATAGAAGAGAAGGCTCTAACAAGACTTTTTCATGGCTCAAGACTTCAAGATTGCTCAAGATGATTCATTAGTTTTGTTTCTAGATTTTGTAGTTTTGTTAAAGAGTAGTGATTAGGATTGAAGCTCTCACACACGTTTTTGCACACATGCATTTCCTAGAAATATTCCCTATAAAGATATACAAAATATTTTAATACAAAGACTTTTGTTTATAAACTCTATTTTAGGCATTATACATATTTCATATCAAAAATATTTTATTACATATCAAAATCTCCTTAAAATTGTGTTTGAGTTTTAGCTTTTGGCCTGAGCCGGTCGACCGACCGGCCGACCGTCACTATGTCAGGTCAAACCGGTCGACCGACCCAGTCGACTGGTATTCTGTCTGTTTTGATGTATCAGTGTGCATGTTTATCGGTCGACCGGACTGTCGACCGGAGCCCTTTGGTCGACCGGGCGGCTGGCCGACTGAAGTGGTGTCACTTTCTGTTTGTTTCGGCCGATCGGGCGGTCGACCGATAGCTTGCAACGGCTCTTTTTATTTGAATCACGGTCGACCGGCCAGCCGACCGAGGTAGCCGTTTTAGCCATAACAGCTAGTTTTTTAAACACGTTTTAATTGGTGTTTTTCGTTTTTAAACGGATTTAGGGGATATTTTATGGGTCAAAATCTTCCTTATTGATATTATATGTGTTTACCTTTTGATCCCTAACCCTATCCTATAAATAGTGGTGATTAGGGCTATGTTTTTAACAACAAGAAAAACAATCAAGCTATATACAAAAGTTTCAAAGTCTTCAAAAGTTTTCATGAGAGTTTGGTTCTTGGTTTTCGTGCTGAAGATTCTCTCATCGCTAAAGTTTCATTTTCTAAACTCTCTCTAGTTCATTTCCTTTTTCACTTACACTATTTGAGCTTCAATACTAATCATTACTCTACAGGGCTCTTGTAAGGGAAAGAGGCGTTTACAAAAGATAGTTTGTGATCTTTTGATCACCAAGAGAGAACTTGTACTTAAAATTGTGGAGTTGGGTACTCCGTTGGTTGTAATTCTTTGTGATATTATAGTGGTTAGAAATCCTTCTGGGTGAAGGCGGGGACGTAGAGCTGGGTGCTCGAACCTCGAAAAAATTCCTCGTGTTTGCGTTTGGTTTACTTGTTCTTACTTGCCCTTAATTCTTGCTAATTTATATTGCTTTATCTACTTGCTTCATATTGTACTTGCTCTTCATTTTCATAGTTATATTCACTTGTTGTATCATAAATTTTTATTGTGCATTGATTAGCATAATCACCTATTCACCCCCCCTCTAGGTGATTTTCAACATGATCTTTTGAAAAAGAAGAATTTTGAACTAAAAGAAGAATATAAGGATTTGTGTTCAAAATTTGATTTGATTTTGCAAGAGAAGGAAGAGATTTGTAGTGAACGTGACTCACTTAAATCTCAACTAGACCTTGCCATAAAGGAAAATGAATTTTTGAAAAATAAAAATGATTGTGATGATGTTGTGAAAAACAATGAGGTCTTATCTTCAAAATTAGATTTTATTTTAAAGGACAATCATTCTTTGAAAAATGAAATTGAGTTTATTTCAAAAGAATTAGATTTAGTGTTAAATAAAAATAAATCTCTGCAAAATGATATAGATTCACATGTTTGTCATGCTAGTGTAGCCTCACCTAGCACACCTATTGCATGCTCCACTTTATCTTCTAGTATTAAAAATGATATAAATGATTTGAAGAAAAGTGTGGATTGTTTGGGCTCCACTTTGAGCCATTGTGCCATGAATCATATACGGTTGGAATCTTTGTTTCGAAAGAAACAAGTTCCTATTATGCATGCACACCCCATACACGGCATACACATGCTCCTCACGATCACACCCATCACATGTATGCTTATGTGTACACTTGTACACATTGTGGACGTAAGGGCCACCTTACTAAATTTTGTTATGATCGTATACATATTGCTAATTTAGCAAATAAATTTGTTTGGGTTAGGAAAGGTACTAACCCCTTTGGACCCAAAAAGATATGGGTACCAAAGACCACCACTATTATGTTTGATGTAAGTGTGGGCTCTCGCATAACGTGAGAGTTGCGGTACCTTGAGGTGGATGCGTTCCGTGCTTCATGAGGATTATTTGGATGCATTACTTTCAAGGGAAGTTTAGTGGGAAGACCACCTTGTTTTGGAGAACTAGAGAGGTGCCTTCATCGGTTTTGGTATCGATCTCTAACTCCCATTTATATTTGCATGTTTTTCATGTCTTTGATTTATTGCATGTCTTGTTTTATTGTTCATTATGCTTATGCCATGTTTATTAAATTAGTGATATACATGTTTAGTTATTTGAGACACCCATGTTTAATATGGATCTATATCTATGTGTTCTCACTTTGTTTTTAACTAATATGTATGTCCTAGATCTATTGCACATGCATATACATAATGACCATATGTATGTTTATGATTTTTTGTTTAGTTTTGATACTTCATGTTTTAATGTTTATAGTTTATTATGTTAAATACCATGATTCTTAGATCATTGACATGCATGTATAGCTTTTGAGATCACCCATGTTTATATGGACCCATATGTTGTGTTCTCACCATTGTTTAGCTATTATGTATATCATAGGTCTAATAGCATGTGAATTTACAAAATGATCATTTTTATGATTATCATGTTGATTTATGTCTCGTTTTATGCTTCAAATTTTGAATATATGTTTAAATGTTAGTTTTCATTAAGACTAGGATATATACTTGTACATATAGTGGGCCACAAATAAATTTTTATATGTTTGTGCTTGAACGCTTATTTGTACCCATTAGATGTGCTAGTATAGTCTAGTTTTGATGATTCATGCATTTTAACTTGTATTCCCATTTATGACATGTTTTATGATTCATATGTTCAACTTCATGTATATGTCCATCTTGTCCAAACTATTCATTATGCATATACATCCTTTGAGCCACGTGCCTTCATGCAAATACATTTGTGGACTCGTTTATATTTGGATATGTATGTATACTTTAGTTTGTATAAGACATACATATGCCTTGAAGTATATATTTTTTTAATGAAAATTTAGTTTTGATGAATTTCATGTTTTAAGGAATAATGAGCTTATTGCCTACCTTTTATGATTATGTTCTTCACATTTTATTTGAACACTCACCTTTCTTGTTTACTCTGCTTGTGTTCATGAGTCATATTCATGCTTCATTGTCTTTGAGTGTTAGCTATCATGTGAATTTCATGTTTCATGAAATATTTTTGTTTTATTCCTTACTTGAAGGATTTCGTACTAGTTTACAAATTTTTCCATTTAACTAGTTGCAGGATTCTTTGTCATGGTAGAGTTTTTCAAACATACACTATTTTTCAATCCTATTTTTGAAAACCCTTACCTTCCAAGGGCGGTTGGATGGGAGACTATGCACATGTATGCTTTATAGTGAAAATCATTTTAAACTTGAGCGTGAAATGGGTGGTAGATAATATGAGGTATACACTTGATATTATTATTATTTCAATTTGGTATCATTGGACTTTTTCAATTGGTATCAATATTGACATTTCCTGTGTACTCATATATCTTTTTGTATGTATGCTTTCACTTCAAATGGTATCAATTTCGATTGGTATCTAATTTTTCATACATATATATGTTTTATTTGTACTCAAAAATATCACAAATTTTGGTTTTGCTAAGCTTGAGTTTTAATGACTATCATATTTCAACTGATTAAGTTTTCAATTGGTACGTATACAAGCTTATGCATTGTTTTATTTGGTATTTCATAAAGAGGGAGAAAATTCGTATTTTATCTTTCAATTGGTATTTTGTTTACCTTTGATTTCCACTCCCCTCCTTTATGATGAAAAATGTGATTGAAAAATGAATATTGTTTTTTTTTTAAATTTGATATCATATGTTTAAAAGGAAAAATACTTTCAATTGGTAAAATTGATATCAAGATGCTTATTTGTTTACTCACTATTGGTATCAAGATTTTGCTTACTTTCAATTGGTACTATTAATTTATTTCTTTCAATTGGTATCATTGATGACAAGAATTTTTATATTGATTATCTTTCAATCATGATTCACTTATATTGTTTGTTTTAATTGGTATCATATTGGAAGAATCTGTTTTATTGTCACCCCTTATTGATCTTTTTGTTTCGAAAAAAAAATTGTTTTACTATTTATTTGGACCCCTTTGTTGATGATTGACAAAAAGGGGGAGAATTATTTGAGTTTATATGCATGTTTCTATGACTATGCATGTTTTTATATTGATATTAAGTATCAGTATCAAGAGTGTTTGTTTTAAGAATATAGTTTAGTTAATTTGATTTTTATTGGTATCAAGAGCTTGTTTTAATTAGTATCAAGAGCATTATTTAAGAGCATGTTTTTTATTGGTATCAAGAGCATGTTTTATGCATGATGCATTTCATGTTTGGTATCAAGAGCATGTTTTTGTATTTGGTATTTTGTTTATGCATGTCTATGCTTTTTCATGTTTAATATTCATTGCATATATTTATTATTTATTCCTATGCATAAGTTAAGGGGAGCTTCTTTGAAGCTTAACTTTAATCCATGCATATATAACTCCATGAGTTTTGTCATCATCAAAAAGGGAGAGATTATTGGCCCAGAGGCCTTCCGCTCTAGTTTTGATGATGATTAACTCATGTAGTTATGTATACTAATAATCTTGTGATTTTAGTTTCAGATCATTAACCAAGATATTAGTTGGTGATTTTCTTCAGCTAAGAAGTTTTGAAGCCTTTCCAAACCGTGATCATGATATGCTCAACAAAGGAGTTGTTTGGATCGAGTTTGGATCGAGTCGGCTTGAAGACGTGTTCATCAAGAAGACTTCGGTACCTAGTTTAGTTTTGTATTTAGATCCATTTGTAAAGATTAGATAGTGTGATATGCTCAAGTTCACAATACACACACGTTTCATGTTTTGGATATTTGTTTTTCGTTTTTGGTTTAACCGATATTGGTTTTCATGAATAGATAGTATCAATACAAGTTTACTTTGTTTAAGTGTATATTAGATATATTCTATATACATGTAAGCTTAATTTCCTAGACAAACTTATGTTGAGATGCCTATTCATGTGGTTTGGTGTTTTGTATTTTTAACAAAACATATTTTTGGAAATAAAAGACAAAAACAATGATATATATATCTTTAGCGTATATTGGATTATATCCATATACAACAGGCTTAAAGTTGTTTAAATATCATGTTTTTGTATTTGGATGAGTTTTGGACAAAACGAATTTTTCATTTGAAAAATCCAAGTTTTAGAAAATACGGTTTTTGGTTTTCGGCAAAATTTTCATAACACAAAAATGGTTCAAAAAGTTTAAAATTTGTGTTGAAATTTTTCACCCAAGTTTGTATATCATTGTATTATGCTAAAACTATTTTTGTGGATTTTTGGAGATTTTATTGGATAATAAAAACCTTAGTTTTCTGTCCCATAATATAGCCTGCCAGGCTCTGGCGGTCGACCGGACGGTCGACCGGACCCAGAGTCGGTCGACCGGACCGGTCGACCGACGTGCACAAGAATGTGCACGCTGGCCTGCCCATTAAGCCGGTCGACCGCCCGCGGTCGACCGGCCAGAGAGCCGTTCTTTCTGGTTCAGGGCCCGGCCGACCGGGTGGTCGACCGGTAGCAGCAAACGGTCAAAATTCGACCGTTGGCCGGTCGACCGGCTGGTCGACCGGAAGGTCAAATCTGTCCATTTTTGCTGCCAACGGCTACTTTTTTAAAGAGGCTATAAAAACCACATTTGAGAGAGGTTTTCTCCAAGAATTTTTGAGCTAAAATTTCTGAGCTTTCTCTAGTGTTTATACAAGTTTTTGAAAAGAGTTTCTTGGTGTTAAAAGATCAATCTTCATTGTTTTAAAAGTGTTTCATTATTTCAAAGAAAAATAGTCTTTTGGGAATTTGTTTTGGTCTAATTATTCTATATCTTTTTGGAGATTTCCCAAGTGATTTTTCTTTGTTTAAAACACTTTATTTTCCACACTTGAGCTTCATTCTATCCTATCTATAGGGTCTTTGTGTTTGTGGGAAAAAGAAATCGGTTTGTAGTCTTTTGATCACCAAGTTGTAAACCCTAATTATTGCTTGGCTTTGTGCCTTTCCCTCATAGTGTTGAGGAGGTTGTGCAATTGGGTTGTATCCCTCAAGCTGTGAGGTGATCCTTATTTAGCTTTGTGCTTATCCCTCAAGTTGTGAGGTGATAGTTTTGTTGGCTTGGTGCTTAGCCTCTAGTGAGAGGTTGTGGTTATAAAGAGAGGAGTTGGGTACTCCTAGTTATTGTTTTGCCCCAAATTCTCGGTGGAGGTTCCCTGTGTGGGAGTCCTGTGTGGACACGCTAGTGGATTCGAAATCCTTCTGGGTGAAGGCGGGGACGTAGAGCTGGGCGCTCGAACCTCGAAACAAATCTTGTTGTTTGCGCTTGATCCATTGACTCTTACTTTCTCTCTCTTTACTTTGTGCATTGTTTCATATTGCTATATCATATACATGCTTGTGTGTTTGTGTGCCTCACTTATACTTAACCACGAGAGCTTTACATAGCGCCTCAACTTTTATTCAGAGGAATCAAGAGGAGTTAGTCCAGAGTCCTTCACCGGGAATTGGCTACACTCGTTGGTTGTATTAAGTGTTGTTGTAATTAGTTTTTAAATTCCGCATTTAGTTCATTATATTTGCATTATCACCTATTCACCCCCCTCTAGGTGATTTCAAAAAATACCCTCACATATATACGCTAAGCATCAGTACAGGCAAGAATCAGAGTACGAAAGTACGTGATGCATTATACATTCCAATATAAGAGTACAATTACAAAGTTATCACAGGATGTGATATAATATTATAAGAATATTACATCACTGATAGGTGCAAATGCGTTAATACAAAGAGATATACAATTATGAATTGTACAAAAGATGCTCACAAGTTACAAAAGAAAAACTCGAGAGACGAGCAAGGGAGCCTGGTGATTGAGGTTTTACCTGCACATAAAAATACAGAATTTCAGAACTTAGAATAAAGAGTGCAAGTACTCAATACTACCGCAATAGCAAGTGGCTATGTGGGTCCTCATCCACAAGGAGGGACTAGCGATGGAAGCTTTGTTAGCAAGTTCTCTTTTTAAGTTACATTCAATGGTTAAATATCTTCTTTTAATTCTTTAAAAGAAAAGGAAAAATAAGTTAAAATTAAGTTAAAAAGAAAGTGATAGATTGAGAAGATGGAGAAAATAGAAAATGGATATCTACAAAGAAATTGAAAAGAGTGATAAAAGAGTTGGGTGTTAATGGTGTTGGTAATCTAAACTAAAGAATTAAAAGAAAAGAAATAAAAGTTAAAAGAAATACTTATCTCCTCTAGTCGATGACTTACCTGGAACCCTTGCATGTTTTACCTTTCTTCGGAGGCGATCAACGCATAACCTATAAGATCGAGCTCAGTCCCCATTCACTTTACATCATCAAGACGAACAAGAATGAGATGATACGGAATCTTGAGGAGGAGAACATCATCATGAAATATCGGTGGTACTCACATAAACATGGCTATATTGATGCTTCTAGGTTCACTTGGACATTCATTAAAACCAAAAGAGGAAAAGTAGAAATAGAAGAAGAACATAGAAACAAGAAAAAACATGAAGATGTTACCGTTAATTACTTGTAGAAACGATGAAAGAAATGAGGAGGTTATATCGGTGTCACTCTTAACATAAGTTTCTCTCTTACTTACATGAATCTTAGTCTAACCTATGCTTACAAAGAAATAAAAAATTATATAAAAAGAAAATAAAAACCTACACTAAAAAGAATGAAAAACTAGCATAAAATCTATCTCTGCTTGGTCACTCCCTGTGGTCTATGAAAAACCCAGTATTTATAGGCAAAACCCAGCAGGGAGGAGCGTACGAAGATAGGGAAAGCAAACGCTCTCCCAACTTCTCTAACAAAGCTGCAGAAACACGGCTTTGGCCGCGTTTCTGCGGCCTGGGTTTGGCCAGGTGGCCACACCCGGAGGGTACAACTCCTGATTTTGATGATTTTCTTTTATCTCATTCTAGATTCCCCGTTTCAGCTTCTGGATTTGACGAAATGGCCTTTGATCTTTGGCTTTAAACAATCGATTTGTAAAGATTTGTTCTAATCGATGTTCAACTGATTTTATTTTCTCTAATTTGCCTTGATCTGCCTTATCTTCTAATTTCAAATTAATTCTGAATTAAATCAGAATTTTGATGGGCTTTTGGGCTCGTTTCTCTTTCCTTTCCTTTACCAATAGACCTACATATAAATTAGACAATAATTAGGATTAAAAGCATAGTTTATTATATAATAAGTAAGAGAATGTGACAATGAATGTGCAATATTAGCGACCGATCACCGGGAAGGATAGGGCTCTGGACGGTCAACTGTTAATTCCCGTTTCCGCTGCGCATCTCTGATCAGCAACCGGGAGAATCCATAAGCTCCAAGCTCCGAGATCTGGACATACAGATCCAGGGGAGTCAGAAACTCCTCAACGAGTGGTATGATGAATGCCAAGTGGCGTGTAGGGATAAGCACATGTGTATCGATAAATCTGAATCAAAAGCATGTGTTGAAAACCGTGTCGTGAGCATACACACCCGAACATGAATTAGGTATCAAATAATGAGATGTACAGAAGTGACAAAACCAATTGTACAGGCACAGTAGATAGATTCATAAGATTGATACCTCGAGAAAATAATCCAAATAAGAAAACTCTCATCTATATACCATATACCTCATGTCTCCATTGATTGAGTATATATAATTCGAGCTGTTCACAATAACAGCATAAGAGAACAGTATGAATCAGTAAGAAGCATTGATTATACGGTAACCAAAGAATCTAAAATCAAGAGTAAGCAAGCGAGGAGGTTAAGTACAATAGTACACGTGTAATGTCAAGTAAGAGACTGGCTTCTGTACAATATGGTAATATCAGGAAATTAGAAGAGTAGTATACAAGTGGTAAAACCAGGAAATGAATACATATAGAATAATAATAATAATAAAACTAAAAATCTGAATTAAAACTTGATGAAAGCAAATATGGAAAAATCAGCTGTACAACCTAAATTACGGCTTCATGAGATAAGTACGTCGAAGGAATAATCCAAATAAGGAAAACATCATCTATATATTGTATATCTCACATTTTCGTAATCTGAATATATACAATCTGAATTGTAGAATAGCACAATGAATTATTAGTTGGCATTTTACTATTATTACTCGTCTGACCCATATATATAGATATGGGCCCTAGCGTCCCAACACACATACATTCATATATATGAGTAAGTCGAGATTGTTATTGAAAACTGATGTTGAAGCCGACGAGTTATGTTTACAATGGGTCCCTACATACTCGGGACCACGGCCCAAGATGTTCCAGTGCTGACCCGAAACCTGCCGCTAGGCAAATAGGAGGTGGGTCTTATTGTATGACCATTCAGAAATGTAACAGGAGGTAGGGAGCTAGCACTCCCCTTGGACACCTGGAGGCCCTCAGGTAGATCCGAAAATATGAATTGCACAACATGCCTAATACTATTGTAAATATATTCACCACTTGAAGTCCATCAGTTTCCTCCTTACCCGATGTAAGTTGTTCTTTTTATAGTTTATTATTATGTAATTATTATATTACGGGAATAACAGGAGCAGGACAAGTTCAGAAGTTACAAGAGTAACAGGATTACAGAAGTACTAGAAATACAGGTCATTGTATATAATACAGGATAGCAGGACTGAATTCCCGAAATATGATAATCACAAGTCAAGCGGTAATATATTAGGTGGCATATAAGTGAGCATAATATCAAACATGTGTCAGGTGATAGCATGTAAGAGTCAGGTGTTAAGTAATAGCATGATAAGTAATAAGCACAATAAATATCATTATCGTATATCACAATACAGAAAAACAGTACCTACGCAGGGGATCGATACGAATACAGAAAATGGTATCGATACAGGAGATCAGTACGAATACAGGAAAATGATACAGTTTTTGAAAAATAGTACAAGTGAGGATTTCAATCTCTTCATAACCATCAATAAAAGAGTTAATTGAGCTATCGAATAGGCAAGCGAATAAGCAAAGAGGCGAATATCCGAACGAAGCTAAACAAGCTGGAGCGAAGTTAATGTACAACACTAGATACTATCACGCTCTGCGTGGTTACCGCTCGTAGAACAGTTAGACGCATGTGTCACAACATGCGTATGAATGTCGTATTACGGCTCATGGCACAGCCTTGCTCACGGGGTAACTACGCTCGAACGGAGTTAGTGGTAAAGTGCTGACGCTAGGTCCGCCCACCAGTCATAGCATATATAAAGTCCAGATGGCTTTAAAAACCTCAGAGAGTAGGTTATAATATAGAACCACGAAGTGGTTAAGCCCGAAGGCTGTGAAGTACCTGCACAAGCGTTAGTATCATACACAGAAATAGATATTTATATCACCTATATTATTACAAACATTCCCTATATCAAATACAATATACCACCGATTTAATACAAATCCATCGATACAACAACTGTACAATTACATAAATACAAATCAACCCAACGAAGCGGGGATACCCAGAACGAAAGCAAGAATACTCACCTAAATACAGAAAAAATATCGAGAAATCTTCAAAGTCCGGAACTCCAATTTATCAATGCGCGTACGCGTTCAATACATAAAATATTATATTTATATAGAGGAGAAAAGAGAGAAGGAATCGAGAGAAAGGGAACGCGATCGTGGACACGATGGTCATGGACGCGAAGGTCGTAAAAAGGGATCGCGTTACGTGAATATCGTGTTACGTGAACGTCGTGCCTCTCGAACACTAAAATGTGGGTATCGCGTTTTCAAGTCGCGGGGAACTTGGATGCGGGGGTGAGTTTCGCGTCCAGTAGCCAACACGAGAGTGAAAGAGAAATAGAAAATATGAGATGGAGAGAGAGAGAGAGAGGTAGAGAGTGAAGGAAAGAGAGCAGGAAAGTGAATGAGATAAAGAGAGGTAGGGTGTGAGAGATAGGGAGATAGAGAGAAAAAAGGCACGAGGGAGAGTGAAAAAGGAGAGAAATAGAGAGTGAGAGAAAGCGGGGGAGAGAGAGAGACCGAGAGAGGTGGAGAGAGAAGAACGAGAGAGTGAAAGTTTAGAATAGAACAGAGAAGAAAAGGAAAAGAGAAGAAAGGAGAAAAGAAGGGAGAAAAGAAAAGAGGAAGGAAGAGGGAAAGGAAGAGGAGGGGAAAGGCCGGGCCGGTCTGATGGTTGGTCAGGGGTGGCGACGATAGCCAGGGGAGGCCTAACCCAGAGGAAGGGGCGGTTGGGCCCAAGGAGAAAAAGTGGAGGTGGTGTAAGTGAAAATCACCTAGAGGGGGGGTGAATAGGTGATGGTTATATGATTAGTCTCTAATTTTGCATAATTTTCATCACATTCTCATATTTATTTGGTATAAAATTCTTCTAATAAAGCTTTGCTTGGTCCTAGGTTCATGGTGTGCAAATGAAGAAGAAGGCCCTAATCACTATTTAAGGGGTGATTAAAGGCCTACCAAGTAGCCATTGACTTTAGAGAGGCAATTTTGTCAGTCCAGGACATCATATCAGCAAACCAGCAGATCTACCTGACAGTGGACAAACTGGGCGACGCGCTGCCCGAAGCCAGGCGCGTGCCGCCCTGGCAGGGCCGCGTTTTCGCGGCCCTATGGGCGCGCGCGCACCCGGGCTTCGGGCTAGTGGTCATCCCCCTGGCCCCCTTTCCCCTGGTGCCTATAAATACCCCTCCAGGGCCTTCAGTTGGGAGATATCTAGAGTTAGAGTATTGTTGTAATCTTGTTTTTAAAATTGTAATTGTTTTAGTTTCTTTCCTTTTCTAGTTTTAGTTTTAGCCATTAGAGTGAAAGAGAGAGTGGGTGTAAAGGTTGTATTTGAAGGTGACAAGCTAATTCAAGTAACTACTTCTCTTTCTTCTTTCCATTTACTTGTCTTTGCCATTTATTTTTACTTCCTTGTTGTAGTGTAACTTCCTTCCTCTTCACTTCTTTTCTTTTGCTTTCTTGTAGTGTAACTCCCTTTCTCTCTTTTCCTTTTCTTTTATTGTTTCTTTTACTACCATGTCTAACTAACTCTTCCATAGCATGGCTAACTAACTACCAACCCACTAATCTTTAATAACTTGCTTGATAAACCCAAATGAGTCAATAGTGTCAACTAAGCCTTGTGTAAATGAGAGCTATGACATCTTAAGATAAGGGTTCTAACTCTAACTTACCTACAAGTATTACTTTCTTATATTTCTTATTTAATGGTTTTTGATGATCTATGAGTTGTGTACTTTACTTATTGTAAGTTAGAGATTTTCCTTTTAACTTTGCCGATACCATTAGTGCACTTATGTCTTCCCTTATTCTCTCCTTTTATTGGATCTTGATAAGGGAATGTCCAAGTTTTTACCGTGTTAAGCTAAGTTATAGGAAGAACTTTCACTCGATTTCCACGTGAATAGTTCCTATGCATAAGGG
Organism: Agave tequilana; assembly: GCA_038442645.1. Lineage (NCBI taxonomy): Eukaryota > Viridiplantae > Streptophyta > Magnoliopsida > Asparagales > Asparagaceae > Agave > Agave tequilana. The sequence goes on along the minus strand of JAVJIF010030723.1, from coordinate 29,682 downwards.
TTATGCTTGCCTATGATCCATCGTGAGGCTACATCTTCAAGAAGTTAGGGATTATTGGGAGCAATTAGTAGAAAGTTAGTCATGCGCATTTACCATCTAGAAAAATCACTTTTACAGCCACCAAATCATTTTAAAACAAATTTTGAAACCAACTTGTTTTCATTTTCCAATTCTTTATTTTGAAACAAAGAACTTTCTCTTTTCTTGAATAAAGAAGGCGCATCAAGTTTTCATCGCTCTCCCTCTTTGTGGATATGACCCGTATAGCCACTTCGCTACTACGGAAGAATCGCAAAAGCAGTAACATCGACCCACACTCTTTTCACTTATTCTTGTACTTGCTTTTTGCCGATCAAATTTTGACGCTGTTCCTGGGGGGAATGACTTTATTGTTCAATAATAAAGATTTTTCTTTGTTCTTGTGTGTAGGAGAAGTACCAAGGAGCTCACTATCACGGGAAGCATAAGTGGTGGCCAAGGACATTGCGCGAGGATTCATTTGCTCTTGGAAAAAATTCGTGTAAAAGCGAGTTTTTCCGATTGAAGTACTAAAAAACTCGTTTGCAGGGTTGCCGAAAGCCGCTAAAAATTGCTTTCTAAATTTTTTTAGTTCCATTGAATGCTTCACCCTATATATGTGTAATAAACTCAACAGAAATTCACTTGTTGCTTAATTGAAATTTGGATTAGACTTTAACATTTAGGGCACATGTCTATTTCAATTCATTTTAATTTCCGTTGAAAAGTGCTGGAGAAAAGGTACACGTGCATTCATATAGAATATGACCAATATTTTGGAGTGGTTTATCGCTTTGAATGTTACCTTGTTGTGAATAAACTGTACACTTGCACAATTGACTTTAAGGGCAAAGCCAAAATAAACAAGATAAGGTGGGGATTTCATCACCCTTTCTTAGCCCAAAAACCATCTCCAAGTGCACTAACACTTTCCCAAGCCTTAACTAAAAATCAATAGACGTTGGCCCTAGGGACATCTCGGACTCACTAAGAGATTAAACGAGGTTGGAAATTGTAAGAACTATACTCCTGCAAAATCGGTGTCTAAGGAAAGTGGATTGAGAGGCAAAGCCTTGAAAGCTCCGTGGTTTGGCGTAATTAGTCCCGTGGCTCACACCCGGATACCTCCCCCCGAGCTTTGCCCTTTCCTGGCCGATTAGCTTGTAGTCAAGTTCCTGTAACAACCTCCCCCAGAGAATCGATCAGTTAAGAGTCGTCTAGGTCCAGGTACCTTAGACTAAGGCTTGGTGGTTATTTTTCTTTCTTTTGTTTGTTTTTTATTCTTTTCGATTGTTTGTTATTTTCACGTTGCTTGTGGTGTGCTGCATGCAATAGTGGGTAAGAGATCCTGTATCTTTTAGATTAACCAGAAATACTTCCTTACCCTTGCATCCAGAACTTGTGATGGCGTCACTTCAGGATAGATTTTACCTAATCAGAACTTCATTACCATCTTGTATAAAACTACCTTAGGTAAATGGAAATAATTTTGAATTAAAGCCTCAATTCATCAACACTCTCCTAAAGTTTCATGGTTTAGAATCGGAGGACGCATACTTCTTTGTTAGGGAATTTGAAGAAGTGTGCCTCATGATGCGTATACCCTAGTTAGGAGACGATGCCGTTAGGTTACGTTTCATCCCCTTTTCCCTAAAGGACCTAGCGAAGAAATGGTTGTACAGTTTGGCGGTAGATTCTATCACGACATGGATGATTTTGTCAAGGCCTTCTTGAAGAAATTCTACCCAATTCACAAAATTGCCCTCATTAGAAAGAACATCATGTAGTTCAAGCAAGAACCGAGTGAGCCATTTTGGAGATACTTTGAGCAATTCAAGGATCTCCTAGCTCAGTGCCCTCATCATGGTGTGGAGAAATGGCGTCAGTGCCAGATTCTATACGATGGCTTAGATTATCAAACAAAAACCCTTCTAGAAACCATATGTCTGGGAGGGTTCTTGCAAAAGGATGAGAATCAGGGTTGGGACTTATTTGAGGACTTAGCTGAGAGAACCTTGCAATGGGAGCCAGCCTCGAAAAAACCAAGGAATTCACAATCTATATCTTCAAGATGAGGGCTCCTATCTCTAGATCATCCATAGCTGCAGAAGTCAAGATTGCAATTCTAATGAGGAGAATAGAGGCTCTAAAACAAGAGAGCCAGCCAATGTCAACCAAATCAACCCACCACCAATTTACAATCTGATTTGTTCGTTCTGTCAGGCACCAGACCATGTCTTTGAAGAGTGACCCATTTTCCATACCTAGCAAGTGCCACCAGAACACCTAAACGCGGCCTACTCACGGCCGCTGCCTAATCCCTACTCGCAAACATACAATCCTGGTTGGAGGAATCACCCCAATTTCTCTTGGGCCCAGCACAATCCTCCTAGGCCTAATTTCTCCAACAATTTTCACCTTCTCAGTCCTCCACCAAATTTTCCCAGTCAAGATCCATCTTCCTCCTCTCAAAGTTCACTAATGGAAAAGAAATTCAGCAAATTAGAGGAGAGCATGGAAGTTTTTATGAAGTCCCAAATCGCTTTTATGCAAAACCAGGGACAAACGCTGAACAACCATTCACAAGCTATATCGAGATTGGAAATGCAGACGATCCCATTAGCTAGCTCCCTAAGTGAAGACCAAAGGGTACTTTACCCAGTCAGCCGCTAGTTAACCCAAAAACCTCCAATCAAGCATATGAAATTCAGGATCCTTTAATCAACCAGTGTAATACTGTTCACACACTTCGATCTGGAAAGAAGGTAGACAACCAGGTCTACTAACAGAAAAATCCAGTCTATCCTGATCCTACTCCAGCCTCCACCTTTGCTAGTTCCTCCCAAACCGCTCCTCAAACATATGACGAGGACAAAGCTGCTGAACAAGTTCATAAGCCTGTAGCACCCTTTCCCAATAGGCTTAGGAACAACAATAAGAATATGCACATGGAGAAGATGCTAGATATGTTCAACCAGGTCAAATTGAATGTGACTCTTCTTGACGCTATCCAACAAGTCCCAGCTTACACAAAATTTCTTAAGGATATGTGTACTAAGAAGAGAAAGACAAATGTGTCCAAGAAAGTGTTCTTGGCAACTAATATAAGTGAAATTCTGTCTGGTCCCATTCTGGTGAAATACAAGGATCCCGGATGTCTCACAATCTCCTGCACCATAGGACAAATAGAAATTAGTAGAGGGCTTCTTGACCTGGGAGCAAGTATCAACTTGCTACCTCTCTCAGTATACCAGTAACTTGGGTTGGGCGAGCTGAGCCCAACCCGAGTCACCATTCAGCTAACTGACCGATTTGTGAAGATCCTGAAGGGAAAAATCACAGATGTCCTTATCCGAGTCAGGGATTTCATCTACCCTGTTGACTTCATTGTGCTTGAGACCCAACCTGTGTCAAATCCACGGTCTCAAACTCCAGTCATCTTAGGACGCCCTTTCCTTGCTACAGTCAATGCCATAATCAACTGTAGGAACGGGTCCATGCAATTGACCTTTGGAGATATGATGAAGGAAGTCAATGTCTTCAATCTTGGAAGACAACCTAGGGATGTCAATGATCAGATGTTTAAGGTCAATTCTATTGAAAACCTAACCAGTGAGTATGAGGAAAGCATGGAGATAGAAACGGAGGCAGAGTTTGATCTGGAGGCTGAGGATTTTAATCTAGACCAGATTGTAGATTCATCAGTGGATTGGGTGTCAAGCCCAAATGTACCTCATCATAAGATTGAAAGCCCGGAGATTGCCTCCAATGAAGCTACACCTTCCATAGAGCTAAAAGCCTTACCTGAACACCTCAAGTACGCCTACCTGGGTGGAAAGGACACTTGTCAGTCATCATAGCATCCCACCTGACTGAGCAACAAGAGAACAGTTTAATGTCTATTCTGAAAAGACATAGGGAAGCCATTGGATGGACGATGAAGGACATCAAAGGGATAAGTCCAGCCATAGTGCAACATAGAATCCATTTGACCGATGAAGCAACTCCCAGGAGGGACCCTCAACGCAGGCTTAACCCACTCATGCAAGATGCAGTTAAAACGGAAATTTTGAAACCATTAGATAATGGAATCATTTATCCTATTTCTGATAGCCAATGGATTAGCCATGTTCATGTGGTCCCAAAGAAAGCTGGCTTTACGGTGGTTGAAAATGAGCAAAAAGAGTTGGTGTAGACAAGACTGCCTACCAAGGTTCGTGTCTATATCGACTATAGGAAGTTGAATGCAACTACCCGTAAAGACCACTTCCCGCTCCCCTTCATCGACCAAATGCTTGAGCATTTGGCTGGACATGAGTACTACTACTTCCTAGATGGGTACTCGGGATACAACCAAATCCCCATTGCTGCAGAAGACCAGGAAAAGATCACGTTCACCTGCCCGTTCGTAACCTTTGCTTATCGACGCATGCCGTTTGGATTGTGCAATGCTCCCGCAACATTTCAACGGTGCATGCTTAGTTTGTTCTCTGACATGGTGGAAGTTTTCTTGAGATTTTCATGGATGACTTCTCCATCTACGGAGATTCATTTGATCAGTGTTTTCATCACCTAGAGTTAGTGCTGCAAAGATGTAAGGAGAAGAACCTAACTCTAAACTAGGAGAAATGTCACTTCATGGTGAGACAGGGGATTGTCTTGGCCTATGAGATTTCTAGGAGAGGCATTGAAGTGGACAAGGCTAAAGTAGAAGTGATTGCTAAGCTTCCACCACCGAAAAGTATCAAGGATATTAGATCCTTTTTAGGGCATGCTGGGTTCCACCGACAGTTCATTAAGGATTTTAGCAAAATCGCTAGGCCTTTAACCAACCTGCTCACTAAGGACGTGCCCTTTGATTTTAACGATGAATGTTTCAAGTCATGGGAGAAGTTTAAGCAAGAACTTATTTCTGCACCTATTATTTCTGCTCCTAATTGGGCCCAACCTTTCGAAATCATGTGCAATGCCTCTGACTTTGCTATTGGTGCTGTTCTAGGACAACGCATCAATAATAGGCAGCACGTGATTTATTACTCGAGTAGGACCTTGAATGACTCCCAACAGAACTATACAACGACTAAGAAGGAATTCTTGGCCGTTGTCTTTGCTTTAGAGAAGTTTCGGCCCTACTTGTTAGGTTCGAAGATGGTGATTTTTACGGATCACTCGGCTCTGAAATACCTCATGACGAAGAAGGAAGCAAAAGCCCGATTGATTCGGTGGATCCTTTTGCTTCAAGAATTTGACTTGGAAATTTGGGATAAACGAGGTATAGAAAATATGGTTGCTGATCATCTCTCACGAATTCCGAATGCACCGATCATACAAGCTCCAATCAACGAGGATTTCCCAGACTAGCACATCCTAGCCATTCTTAAAGAACCCTGGTATGCGGACATTGTTAATTACCTAGCCACTGGACAATTACCTGCTGACTGGACAAAGCAGGACCAATATCGCTTCTTTACCCAAGTACGGTACTTCTTCTGGGAAGAGCCGTATCTATTTAAGTATTGTCCCGATTAGATTATTCGACGATGCATCCCAGAGGAGAAACAGAGGAGTGTGCTCAGCTTTTGCCATGACCTTGCATGCGGAGGATACTTTGGTCCCCGGAAGACTACATAAAAAGTTCTACAAAGTGGGTTTTACTGGCCCACTTTGTTCAAAGACTCATACCATTTTTCTAAGTCATGCGCAAATTGTCAGAAAATTGGAAAATTTTCAAGAAGAGACATGATGCCCCTAAACCCGATCCTGAAAGTTGAAATTTTTGATATTTGGGGTATCGACTTCATGGGACCATTCCCTAATTCCTTCAACAACCAGTTCATTTTGGTTGTTGTAGACTATGTCTCTAAATAGGTAGAAGCTGTGCCAACAAAGATGAATGACAACAAAGTGGTTGTCAAATTTCTTAAAGAGAACATCTTCTCCCTATTTGGCACCCCCAGAGCGATAATTAGTGATAATGGATCGCATTTCTGTAATAGAGTTTTTGAAGCTCTGATGCAGAAATATTCCATCAATCACAAGTTATCTACTCCGTATCATCCCCAGACAAATGGGCAAGTAGAAGTCACCAATCGACAACTCAAGCTCATTCTGGAAAAGACTGTCGGACAGAACCAAAAGGATTGGTCGGTCAAACTCAACAATGCATTGTGGGCTTACCGCACTGCTTTTAAGATAGTTCTGGGGATGTCTCCATATAGAATCGTATTTGAAAAAGACTGTCATCTACCAATCGAATTAGAACACCGTGTCTTATGAGCCATTAAGCAACTCAATTTTGATCTGACCAAGGCCGGTGAGCTAAGGAGACTGCAGATTTCAGAATTAGAGGAGATACGGAATGAAGCCTATGAGAATGCTCGGATCACCAAAAGCAGGACTAAACTTTTTCATGACCAGATCATAACCCAGAAGAACTTTGCCTCGGGAGACAAGGTCCTGCTGTACAACTCTAAGCTTCATATTTTCACGGGGAAGCTGAAGACTCGTTGGTCTGGACCGTTCATCGTGCGCACCATTTTTCCACACGGTGCTGTGATTATTATAGATCCTAAGAACAACACAGAATTCAAAGTGAATGGGTAAAGATTGAAGCCCTTTTTGACCACTGAGCCTACATCACCGGCTGATAGTGTGCTGACTCTTTTTGTCCCGTCATACACCTAACCACAACAATTTTAAAAAAAATCTCCAGATTGAAAAGAAATTTCATACTTTTTATAAAAATACCAAAAGGTTGTAGGAATTAAGGGAACCTTATTAATGAATCTTTATTTTTGCCTAAATAAACAAGAAAGATTGGTTTGACTAAAATGATAGAAGTGATAAGAAAAATAACTCATACCTTTTATTTAGCCTTAGTAGAATATGCATAAACCGCACACACATGCTTGGGATTTAGAGACATAACTCTGGAAAAAAAACTCTGGATAATTGTGCCTCAAGAAGCATGATTACTCACGCCAAAAAAAATAATCAATATATAATATATAAGTAAATCTTGCTCTCGTGGCCTACTCTACTTGCATATTTGACCCGAGGGGTGTTTTTCCACCTGGTGCCCTAAAACCATCTGGTTTGAGAGTCATCGGTTTAATATGTATTACATAAGTAAAGTAGAAAGCCTAATGAAAATAAGAATAATAAATAAATATTAATAAAATTAAATGATATTCAAAGTTGAGTTGAAAATCCCAAGCACATCACACTTACACATTATGCATATCTATCTAAAGCAAAATAACAGAATGAGTTAGAAGTACAAGATCCTTTCTAAATTTAAAGAAAAATCATAGTTCTTCTTTTATGAGGGCTAAAGTATAAGAGGACTTATGAGGGTTTAACCTAATTCTTACATCATTCGGTCATTTTTACTTAGATGATTGAAAGTTCTTTTTCATGACAGAATTTTTGCTAACAACTAACTACTTTTCTTTACTTATTGGATTATGTGGGTACAATCTGCTGAAAACTCTTAGGAGATAACACTCCTCCTCTAGGGGAAACCTAGAAGTTTAAAGGCTTGTTGCACATGCTCAGTGCAATCGCGACATCTGCGAAAGTGGTGTGATAATTTTCTTATTTTTTGTTTTGCTCGGGACAAGCAAAAAGATAAGTGTGGGGGTGTGATTAGTCTCTAATTTTGCATAATTTTCATCACATTCTCATATTTATTTGGTATAAAATTCTGCCAATAAAGCTTTGCTTGCTTGATCCTAGGTTCATGGCGTGCAAATAAAGAAGAAGACCCTAATCACCATTTAAGGGGTGATTAAAGGCCTACCAAGTAGCCATTAACTTTAGGGAGGTAATTTTGTCAGTCCAGGGCATCATATCAGCAAACCAGCAGACCTACCTGACAAGGGACAAACTGGGCGACGCGCCGCCCTGGCAGGGCCGCGGAAACGCGACCAAGACCGCGTTTTCGCAGCCCTATGGACGCGCGCGCGCCCCTGCTTCGGGCCAGTGGTCATCCCCCTAGCGCTCTTTCCCCTGGTGCCTATAAATACCCCTCTAGGACCTTAAGTTAGGAGATATCCAGAGTTAGAGCATTGTTGTAATCTTGTTTTTAGAATTGTAGTTGTTTTAGTTTCTTTCTTCTTCTAGTTTTAGTTTTAGCCATTAGAGTGAAAGTGAGAGAGTGTGTAAAGGTTGTATTTGAAGGTGACAAGCTAATACAAGTAACTACTTCTCTTTCTTCTTACCATTTTTTGTCTTTACTATTTACTTTTACTTCCTTGTTGTAGTGTAACTTCCTTCCTCTTCACTTCTTTTCTTTTGCTTTCTTGTAGTGTAACTCCCTTTCTCTTTTCCCCTTTTCTTTTGTTGTTTCTTTTACTACCATGTCTAGCTAACTCTTCCATAACATGGCTAACTAACTACTAACCCACTAATCTCTAACAACTTACTTGATAAGCCCAAATGAGTCAATAGTGTCAACTAAGCCTTGTGCAAACGAGAGCTATGACATCTTAAGACGAGGGTTCTAACTCTAACTTACCTACAAGTATTACTTTCTTATATTTCTTGCTTAATGGTTTTTGATGATCTATGAGTTGTGTATTTTACTTGTTGTTGTAAGTTAGAGATTTTCCTTTTAACTTTGCCGATACCATTAGTGTACTTGTGTCTTCCCTTATTCTCACCTTTTATTGAATCTTGATAAGGGAATGTCCAAGTTTTTGCCGTGTTAAGCTAAGTTATAGGAAGAACTTTCACTCGATTTCCACGTGAACAGTTCCTATGCATAATGGTTATGCTTGCCTATGATCCATCATGAGTCTACATCTTTAAGAAGTTAGGGATTAGTGGGAGCAATTAATAGAAAGTTAGCCATGCGCTTTTACCATCTAGGAAAATCATATTTACAACCACCAAATCATTTTAAAACAATTTTTGAAACCAACTTGTTTTGATTTTCCAATTATTTATTTTGAAACAAAGAACTTTCTCTTTTCTTGAACAAAGAAGCCGCATCAATCTTTCATCGCTCTCCCTCCTTGTAGATACGACCCGTATAGCTACTTCGCTACTACAGAAGAATCGCAAAAGCAGTAACATCGACCCACACTCTTTTCAATTATTCTTGTACTTGCTTTTTGTCGATCAAATTTTGGCGCCGTTGCCGGGGATTCATAGACATAACTCTGGGAAAAAAATAGTTTATTTGTTTATATGCTTACCCTTCTACATTTTTTTTGACCTTTCTTTAGCCTATTCGCACTTGGCCGGCCCGAGTCACAAAGACGGTGACATCATTTCTTCACCCTATTTATTGCATTCGCATTTACATTCATTGAGGACAATGCATTAAATAGGTGTGGGGGGTGCTAACACTTTTTCTTTAATTCTTTTTCTTTCTTAAAAAATAAATAAAAAATAAAATCTCCAGATTTAAAAGAAATTTCATACTCTTTATAAAAATACTAAAAGGTTGTAGGAATTAAGGAAACCTTATTATTGAATCTTTATTTTTGCCTAAATAAACAAGAAAGATTGGTTTGACTAAAAAGTTAGAAGGGATAAGGAAAATAACTCATACCTTTTATTTAGCCTTAGTAGAATATGCATAAACTGCACACACATGCTTGAGATTTAGAGACATAACTCTGAAAAAAATGATTGATAATTGTGCCTCAAGAAGCATGATTACTCATGCCAAAAAAAATAATCAATATATAATATATAAGTAAATCTTGCTTTCGTGGCCTACTTTACTTGCATATTTGACCCGAGGGGTGTTTTTCCGGCTGGTGCCCTAAAGCTGTCTGGTTTGGGAGTCATCGGTTTGATATATGTTACATAAGTAAAGTAGAAAGCCTAATGAAAACAAGAATAATAAGTAAATATTAATAAAATTAAATGATATTTAAAGTTGAGTTGAAAAATCCCAAGCACATCACATTTACACATTATGCATATCTATCTAAAGTAAAATAGCAAAATGAGTTATAAGTACAAGTTCCTTTCTAAATTTAAAGAAAAACCATAGTTTCTTCTTTTATGAAGGCTAAAGTACAAGAGGACTTATGAGGGTTTAACCTAATTCTTACATCATTCGGTCATTTTTACTTAGATGATTGAAAGTTCTTTTTCATGACAGAATTTTTGCTAACAACTAACTACTTTTCTTTACTTACTGGATTTTGTGGGTGCATCCACTGAAAACCCTCAGGAGACAACACTCCTCCTCTAGGGGAGACCTAGAGGTTTAAAGGCTTATTGCACATGCTCAGTGCAATCGCGACACCTGCGAAAGTGGTGTGATAATTTTCTTATTTTTTGTTTCGCTCGGGACGAGCAAAAAGATAAGTGTGGGGGTGTGATTAGTCTCTAATTTTGCATAATTTTCATCATATTCTCATATTTATTTGGTATAAAATTCTGCTAATAAAGTTTTGCTTGCTTGATCCTAGGTTCATGGCGTGCAAATGAAGAAGAAGACCCTAATCACCATTTAAGGGGTGATTAAGGGCCTACCAAGTAGCCATTGACTTTAGGGAGGCAATTTTATCAGTCCAGGGCATCATATCAGCAAACCAGCAGACCTACCTTACAAGGGACAAACTGGGCGACGCGCTGCCCGAAGCCCGGCGCGCGTCGCCCTAGCAGGGTCGCAGAAACGCGGCCAAGACCGCGTTTTCACGGCCCTATGGGCGCGCGCGCGCTCGGGCTTCGGGCCAGTGGTCATCCCCCTGGCCCCCTTTCCCCTGGTGCCTATAAATACCCCTCCAGGGCCTTCAGTTGGGAGATATCCAGAGTTCGAGTATTGTTGTAATCTTATTTTTAGAATTATAGTTGTTTTAGTTTCTTTCCTCTTCAAGTTTTAGTTTTAGCTATTAGAGTGAAAGAGAGAGCGTGTATAGGTTGTATTTGAAGGTGACAAGCTAATATAATTAACTACTTCTCTTTCTTCTTTCCATTTACTTGTCTTTACCATTAACTTTTACTTCCTTGTTGTAGTGTAACTTCCTTCCTCTTCACTTCTTTTCTTTTGCTTTCTTGTAGTGTAACTCCCTTTCTCTTTCCCCCTTTTCTTTTGTTGTTTCTTTTACTACCATGTCTAACTAACTCTTCCATAGTATGGCTAACTAATTACTAACCCACTAATCTCTAACAACTTGCTTGATAAACCCAAATGAGTCAATAGTGTCAACTAAGCCTTGTGCAAACGAGAGCTATGGCATCCTAAGACGAGGGTTCTAACTCTAACTTATCTACAAGTATTACTTTCTTATATTTCTTACTTAATGGTTTTTAATGATCTATGAGTTGTGTACTTTACTTGTTGTAAGTTAGAGATTTTCCTTTTAACTTTACTGATACCATTAGTGCACTTGTGTCTTCCCTTGTTCTCGCCTTTTATTGGATCTTGATAAGGGAATGTCCAAGTTTTTGCCGTGTTAAACTAAGTTATAGGAAGAACTTTCACTCGATTTCCACGTGAAGGGTTCCTATGCATAAGGGTTATGCTTGCCTATGATCCATCGTGAGGCTACATCTTCAAGAAGTTAGGGATTAGTGGGAGCAATTAGTAGAAGGTTAGCCATGCGCTTTTAGCATCTAGAAAAATCACTTTTACAGCCACCAAATCATTTTAAAATAATTTTTGAAACCAACTTGTTTTGATTTTCCAATTCTTTATTTTGAAACAAAGAACTTTCTCTTTTCTTAAATAAAGAAGCCGCATCAAGCTTTCATCGCTCTCTCTCCTTGTGGATACGACCCGTATAACCACTTCGCTAGTACGGAAGAATCGAAAAAACAGTAACATCACCCACACTCTTTTCACTTATTCTTGTACTTGCTTTTTGTCGATCACTATACTTAAAAGTAAATAATGTGGAATTAAAAATAAATTAGAAATAAGTAATTACAATTAAATAGATCTTGCAAAAGAGTAAGCAATATAAGTGCAAGTAAAGAGAGAGAGAGAGAGTTTAGAGAGATTGTGGACAATCGCAAACACAAGAATATGTTTCGAGGTTCAAGCCACTGCTCTTCGTCCCCGCCTTCAACACGATGAAGGATTTCCACTATGAACGATCCTATCGGATCATTAATCGATTACAAGTTCTCACTAGAACTCTTCGGACACACTTGTCCTCTCTCACGTTGCCGCAACACCAACTTGGAGCTCGCTAGCTCGCTCGAGGCCGCAACCTCTACAACTTCTCAATTGAAAAAAATTGTGATCAACACTTGACCACAAAGATGGTTCACAAGTACAACCCTACAACTAAGATGAGGAAGTGAAACACTTGGGATTGTGTAGTGCAAATAGAAAGTAGAGATGTAGAGGGAATGGCTCAAGCTAAAATACCAAATTTTGAAAATAGTTGGCTCAAGAGAAAATCTTTTGCAAAGAGGCTAAACTTTGAAAAACTTTGATATAAGGCTTGTAAATCTTGTTGTTGAGTTGTTTCATACTCCCCCTATTTATAGGGGATGAAAATAAGGTTAGAAAACTCAATAGATCCGTTGGGAGAAGACCCAACAAAAGACAAAATAGAATCTGGCCGTTGGGAGCCAACTCAGCAGAGTTTTCCGCTGCCGGTCGACCGCCAACTATTGGATTTTCGACCGTTGGGAAAACGGTCGACCAGACGGTCGACCGTGGATCCCAACAGAGAGTAAAAACTTTCTGTCGGTCGACCGAAACAAACATAGAGCACTGTTCTTGCTGCCGGTCGATCGCAGTGCACGCGTGCACTTTGGTGCACATCGGTCGACCGCGCGGTCGACCGCGCGGTCGACCGATAGAGCAGTTTTGCTCTACAGCGGTCGACCGCCTGGTCAACCGAATAAGGGCAAAAAACAGGTTTTTGAATATATTTTGAAGTCAAAATTTTTCTAATAAAATTTCTTTTGATATGCAGATATAAAATATAGTTCTAGGGCTTTGACCAAGTAGAGTATGATCATAGATCAACACCAAATAATTTAGAACTATATTTTGATAAAAATCTTTTCTAAGAACAAAAACTAGTTTTTTCAAAACTTGTTTTTCTGAAACCTGATCTTCTGTAACTTAGTTTTTTTGAAACTTGGTAAGAAGCCAGGTAAAAAAAATTTTGTTTGAAAACACTAAGGATTATGAAATGTGTGTGTGTGACAATCCCCAAAAGCTATCAACTTCTTGCATCTTGGTTTTGATAAATATCTATAAATCCTAACTAAAATGAAAAACGGTAAAGATACAAATCTTGAAACAGTCTTCTCGGTATTGCTTGATCCTTGAGCTCTTCTAGTGTGCTAGGCTCTAAGATCTAAATCTTCTTGGCTTCCAAATGTGTGAGTCTTGTGTTGGAGCCGAAATGCAACATATGATTTTTCCTGAAACTTAATTAAATAATTTTGTTAATACCTAACTACATATGGGTTGTTATCATCAAAACTAAGGGCTAATGGGTTTTGGGCCAACAATCTCTCTCTTTTTGATGATGACAAAACATATGGAGTTATTACAAATATTTTAGGAAGAGACTTCAAGTGAAGCTCCCCCTTAACACATGCATATATAATAATATGATATAAAAGCTAAATACACAATAAAAACATATATAAAGGATGTAACAGTTAGATTCATATGCCAACCGTTTATGCATAGTAAGAATATAGAGATGTGAAAGTGTATGCACAAATGGTTACCTCCATCCATCCATAAATACCTCCAACCTCCAAATAAGTGGTAGATGGTTGGATCAACAGGGAATAAGAAACAATACACAATCAAACACATACACCATATAGAGACAATAAAGATAACTGCCATATCAGATATAAATATGTCCATACAAGCTTAGAAGTTCATTCCAACCTCAAAAAAGCCAAATACACACAAACACACAAAACATCATATATCCATAAAACAGAGTACATGTCCAAATCCAAATATAGTAAATAAAACATAAAAGCATAAAGGCTAACTCCCATAATAACTCCATCAAATAACTCTCCCCCTTTTTGTCATCAACAAAAGTGGTCAGCCCTCCCGGAAATCAGGGTCTTCAGGAGAAGCTGGTGCCTCAGGAACAGCAGGAGGAGGAACCCAGGCGTCAAAAGGAGGACCGGTGAACAGAAGTGGCTGTGAGCGACCACGCGGAAGAGGAGCCGGCCAAGAGTGCTTGTTGTAGATATCATGGACGCAGGTCTGCATATAGCGAATGGAATCACAGATGTGGTTGAGATCATTGTCCACTCGCTGCTCTAGCTGCTGAAAGTGAGCGGTTATCTCAGCGGACATCTGCAGGCTATACTCCCAAAGCTGAGTGGAGAGAGTATGATAGGGATCAAAGGAAGCAGAAGAACCAGAAGAAGATCCTTGAGCAATAGCAGGAATGATAGGCTGTGGCTGAGGAGCAGGAGCACGCTCCCTAACACGCATCCTCTTGAGGAGAGTGCTGTTGATGTCAACTGATGGTTCGATGGACCGTTCAGTGGATAGATCAAATTGGAGTTATTTTAGAAGACGTGTAATAAGCATTTCAAAGGGCAAATGCTGGTTTGGGACTAGAAGATGATCAGACGTCATATAATCGATGATGAGTTTTGGAATATTTATTCTAATGCCTTTCAGAAGGCAATAAATCAGGAGAGGAGCAGAACCCCTGGCGTGACTACACTCTCCTGATTTTGGCAGGAGATTATAAAAAATGATTTTAGCCAAGACTTAGGCGGTGAGAGTATAATACTTCACCTCCTCATTCCTAACTAAAGCGGGGTTATCATCATCGTGAAGCAAAATAGATACGATGTGGGCAGACTCACCGTCAGGATAAGTAAATTCATGAAGATCAACATTATAAACATCTACCCCCTCACAGGAGAGGTGTAAGAGATTTGCAAATTTTTCAAGAGAAATGTTTATATCCTTGCCCATGACTCTAGACCGGATGTGATTATGTTGAAAGGATAGGTTAGAGTAAAAATAATGAACTAGTTTTGGATAAACCGGTTCTTTGATTGTGACAAAATTTTCAAGTGAACTAGTACTTAAGATATTTGCAAGATTAAGGTGCTCAAAATCACTAAGCACCACAGTCCTACCAGAGATGACATGTTTATTGTGGATTATAGTATATCTATGAGATGCATTTTAGGAGATAAAGGGGCTGGATGATGATTCAGGGGTATTCCCCTTCTTAGATCGGGATCTTTTAGGCATGATGAAGGATTAAATAGGATAATAACACGAATTAAAGATGGATAAAAAAGATTAATAAGGAAAATTGAAGAGTAAAGGAGAAATTTTAGTTATACCTCAAAAACCAAGAAAAATTCCTTGAAGTATTACAGATTTGGAGCCTGAGAATGATTTCCACAAATTTGTAGGTTGAATTTTGGATTGGAAGGAGTTTAGTGGGTTGGATTGGGTTTGGAAGGAAGAAAATTGAAAGGGATAAGAAGGAGAACCAGTTAGAGAAGAGAGAGTGAGGGAATTTTAGGGATTTAGGTTTATATAAGAAACGGGTGAAAAAATAGTTTACCCGACTCACGATCGACCGCCCGGTCGACTGGCGCAAACCGAGAGCAATCTCGGTTTCAGTCGGTCGACCGCCCGGTCGATCGGCTTCGGGTTACAAGATTTTTTTTTTTTTGTATTCCAAGTTATCTCAGTCGACCGCCCGGTTTACCGAGCCTATGACAGGTTAACTCAGTTAACCGGTCGGTCGACCGTAACAACTCAAAACTATTAAAAAATTTTAGTTATAAATTTTAATTTTTTTAAAAGAAATTTGAGACTGACATATTTTTACATATAAAATATGAAAACATTAGCAAAATTTTATAGGCATGAAAAACACATAAAATTTAATTTTTATTTTATTTTATTATTATTATCAAAATATTTCCTTTTTATTTTAATAATTAAGCAATAAATTTGAGACATTGAAGCCGAATACCCCTTTAAGGGTTCTGAACTTCTCCTCGACATTCTTCTAGATAAGAGTTGAGGCGCGCAATTGCTATTTCTATTTATTTGCATAATTTTGGTTGAATAAATTTTCATATTTGACAATAAATACATATAGAAATATTTATTAACAAAAATTTTTTGATACATGGACAAACAACATACGGCTAGTATAGAAATAAAAGCAAACTAAATACACAATCTCAACTATAGTCAAGATACAAAAAATAAGAGCATACAAGTCTATATAAATAAAACATGTTATCACAAAATGAAACTAGCAAATCCTATGCATGTATAGGTCTAGCTAGAAATAAAATACTCAAGTGGAGAAGTTACCAAACTACGGGCAATCTTCCAAATAGGTGCCTCTTTGATAGCGATGCGAGTGACGTTTTCTTCGTTAAGCTTGATGCATCCTCCACCCGGGCACCATCTTCCCCTAAGTCTTGGAGGAGGACGACGCACCTGTATCAATTAAGTTTGGCGTGTCCTTTGGTACCCAAATTTTTTGGGTCCTATGGGGTTAGTATTTTCTCGAACCCAAACATTCTTATTAGTCATGTTTATTTTGAATAACAAAATTTTGCTAAATGGCCTTTGCGGCCACAATGTGCACAAATATATATTTTTCCATACATAAATGCATGCTTGTGTTGATGTGAGTGTGCATGTGTGTGTGATGCATGAGGAGTGTGTTTCCTTTGGGTTTTTCCCTTAGGAAACATAGATGCAAATTTGGTCATGTCAAATGCACACTTTTCAAAGTTGTATCTAAAACCTCAATGCGTTTTTGAATTTCCAAAAATTCATTTTTATTATAAGTGATACTTGGGTTTTTACCCTTATAAGTAGTTTTATATTTTTCAAAATCTATTTTCATTTTCTCAAAAGATTTTGACAAATCATTTTTCTCATTTAAAACAATCTCAAATTTGTTCTTTAATAAATCATTTTTCTTTTTTAACCTTTTATTTTGAGTAAGAGAAATTTCATATCTACTTTGTAATTCTTTAAAAACTTGTACTAATTCATCCATGGTCAAATCCTCATCTTCTAAAGAGTTTTCTAGGTTTACCTTAGAAGCTTCATTACCATGTGCCGTGAAGCACATGTGTGCGGTGTCGATCTCCTCTTCGGATTCTGTCTCTGAGTCTTCCACGTGGCCACCATCGCCTTTTTCTTCTTTTGGATGTTCTTGGAGGTAATAGCTTGTAAAAATGGGCAATCCGCAATTAGATGTCTTGTTCTTTTGCAATGGAAGTATGGACCCGTTTCCTCCCTTTTCTTTTTAAGTCTTTTTTGAGGTCTTCCTCTTCGGAAGTTGCTTTGTCTACCTTTCTTATAGAACATCTTGCCTACTTTTCTAATAAGCATGGCAAAGTCCTCATCGTAATCTTCCGATGATTCTTCTTCATTAAAGGAAGATGGAGTCGCCTTAAAAGCAATTGCTTTCTCTTTTGGAGCCTCCCTTTCTTCTCTCATCTTCATCTGAAAATCTCCTAGAGGAGGGGGGGTGAATAGGTGATTATGCTAATCAATGCACACTTAAAAATTTATGATGCAACAATCTACCCAAAACAAGACTAGAATCCGAATACCCCGTGAAGGGTTCTGAACTTCTTCCTCCTGATTCCTCTTGATATGAGTTGGAGGTGCGCAATGCAATCTTGTTGTATGAGTATTTGATTGACAATAGTGAATATGCAACAAGTGAATATAACAATGAAAATGAAGAGCAAGTATAATGTGAAGCAAGTAGATAAAACAATGAATATAAAGTTAGTGATATAAGAGCAAGTAAGAACAAGTAAACCAAACGCAAACACGAAGAATTTTTCCGAAGTTCGAGCACCCAGCTCTACGTCCCCGCCTTCACCCAAAAGGATTTCTAACCACTATAATATCACAAAGAATTACAACCAATGGAGTACCCAACTCCACAATTTTAAGTACAAGTTCTCTCTTGGTGATCAAAAGATCACAAACTATCTTTTGTAAACGCCTCTTTCCCTTACAAGAGCCCTGTAGAGTAATGGTTAGAATTGAAGCTCAAATAGTGTAAGTGGAGAACTAGAGAGAGTTTAGAAAATGAAACTTTAGCGATGAGAGATTCTTCAGCACAAAAACTAAGGACCAAACTCTCTTGAAAACTTTTGAAGACTTTGAAACTTTTGTATATAGCTTGTTGTATCTTTTTCTTGTTATCGTCAAAACATAACCTTAATCATCACTATTTATAGGATAGGGCTAGGGATCAAAAGGTAAACACATATAATATCAATAAGGAAGATTTTGACCCATAAAATATCCCCTAAATACGTTTAGAAACGAAAAACACAAATTAAAATGTGTTTAAAAAGCTAGCTGTTATGGCTGAAACGGCTACCTCGGTCGGCCGGCCGGTCGACCGGAATTCAAATAAAAAGAGCCGTTGCAGGCTATCGGTCGACCGCCCGGTCGGCCGAAACAAACAGAAAGTGACACCACTTCAGTCGGCCAGCCACCCGGTCGACCGAAGGGTCCGGTCGATAGTCCGGTCGACCGGTAAACATGCACACTGATACATCAAAACAGACAGAATACCAGTCGACTGGGTCGGTCGACCGGTTTGACCTGACATAGTGACGGTCGACCGGTCGGTCGACCGGCTCAGGCCAAAAGCTGAAACTCAAACACAATTTTAAGGAGATTTTGATATGTAATAAAATATTTTTGATATGAAACATGTATAATGCCTAAAATAGAGTTTATAAACAGAAGACTTTATATTAAAATATTTTGTATATCTTTATAGGGAATATTTCTAGGAAATGCATGTGCGCAAAAACGTGTGTGTTGGAATATAGAGCTTCAATCCTAATTACTATTCTTTAACAAAACTACAAAAACTAGAAACAAAACTAATGAATTATCTTGATCAATCTTGAAGTCTTGAGCCATGTAAAGTCTTGCTAGAGCCTTCTCTTTTATGATCCTTCCTTGATGTGCCATTAGACTTCTTTACTTCATGAGCCTAGAAGATCTTGCAATAGCTAAGCAATGGCTTCCAAACATGGTACAAAACCTGAAACTTATCTTGAACAAACTTATTAGTACCAACTAGCTCTTATTTGTTTCGTTATCATCAAAACTCTAAACAAATAGAGAGTGTAACCTTTGGGCCAACAATCTCCCCCTTTTTGATGATGACAAAACAAATAGGCTTTGTTAAAAAAAATAAAGGAGAGGTGTAAGCTCCCCCTCAAATTATGCTATATTAAACAACAATATAATATGCAAGTAAAAAAAAAAACATGAAACTAAAGGTATAAAACATGCAAAACACTTAAACTCTAAATACAAGAAAAATCATAAACACTTTGCAAAAACAAATACAAATCAAACCTTATTCTCCCCCTTTTTGTCATACATCAAAAAGGGTAAAAAAAATATATTCTTCTCCCCTTTTGTTTAAAACAAAGAATCAATAAAGGGAAGATCAAAAACAAAACGTTCTCCCCCTTTTGTCTAAAACAAAAACGATATCAATAAGGGGTCAAATCAAATATGATACCAATTAAAAATGTGTCAATGAAGTGCATCTTGATACCAATTAAAAGTAAAACTATACCAGTAGAAAAACAAAGATCTTGATACCAATTGATAAGTAAACAAACAACATACCAATTGTAAATAAACAATCGTGATACCAATTAAAATTAAACATTACAAATTTTGAATTTCTAAACATAAATCTTAATACCAATTAAAATTATTATTCTTTTTAAGGCATAAGATACCAATTGAACGATGAAACACAAGATTTTCTCCCCCTTTATGAAATACCAACAAAAACAATGATACAAATTGAAAATTGAATCAATTGAAATAAAGATAAAACTCAAGGTATTGGGTTATGCTAAAACTTGAGTATACAAAGCAAAATTTGTGATATTTTTGAACACAAATAAAATATTTATATATGTATGAAAGATTAGATACTAATCGAAATTGATATTATTTGAAATGTAAGCATACATACATACAAAGATATGAGTATACAAAGAAATATCAATTATTGATACCAATTGAAAGAGTCAAATGATACCAATTAAAACAACTAATAAGATCAAATGTATATCTCATATTCCTATCCTCCCAATCATGTTCAAGTTTAAAAAGATTTTCAATATAAGGCATACATGAGCATGATCTCCCATCCAACCGCCCATTGAAGGTAGGGGTTTTCAAAAATAGGTTTGAAAATATAGTATGTTTGAAAATCTCTACCATATGAAGAATATCGCAACTAGTTATAATAAAATTTTGTAAGCTAGTACGAAATCCTTTAAACAAAATTGTTTTTCACGAAACACATGTAAATCACATGATCACTAAACACTCAAAATCCATAAAGCTCATATCATACTCATGAAAACAAAATCATGAGAAAACTAACAAGGTGAGTGAACAAGTGTTATGTGACACATATCATCATGAAAATATTCAATTAAGCTCAATTTAAATTCCTTTAAACATGAATCATGAAAATCTAAAAATTTTTAATAAAACAATTTGTACTTCAAGGCATATGTATGTTTTGTCAACACAAAAAGTATACATACATATCCATAAACATAATTGAGTCTATATATAAAGATTTGCATGAAAAGCAAATGACTCAAGGGGTATACATGTATATCTTAAGGTTTGGCAAAATAGACGTATACATGAAGTGAAAAACACATAATCATAAAATCATATTCAAAATGGAGAATACAAGTTAGAATGTATGAATCATCAAAACTAGACTATACTAGCACATCTAATGGGTACAAATAGGCATTCAAGCACAAACATATATAAATATTTATTTGTGGCCCACTATATGTACAAGTATAAATCCTAGTCCTAATGAAACCTAACATTTAAACAAGTAATCAAATCATGAAGTATAAAACGACATATAAATCAACATGATATACATAAAGATGATCATTATGTAAATTCACATGCTATTAGAGCTATGATGTGCATAATAGCTAAACAAATGGTGAGAACACAACATATGGGTCCATATAAACATGGGTGATCTCAAGAGCTATACATGCATGTCAATGATCTAAGAATCATGGCATTTAAAATAATAAACTATAAACATCAAAACAAAACAAAAAAATATAAACATCCATATGATCATTATGTGCATACATATGTATTAGATTTAGAGCATACATATTAGTTAAAAAACAAGGTGTGAACACAATGATAGGTTCATGGGTGTCTCAACTAACTAAACATGTATATCACTGATCTAAATCACATGGCATAATCATAATGAACAATAAAACAAGACATGCTATAAAACGATGAACATGATAAAACATGCAAATAAAAATGGGAGTTAGAGATTGATACCAAAACAGATGAAGACACCTCTCTAGTTTTCCAAACCAAGGTGGTCCTCCCACCAAACTTTCCTTGAAAGTGATGCATCCAAAAAGTTTTCTTTAGGCATGGAACGCATCCACTTCAAGGCACCAACACTCTCACGTTATGCGAGAGCCCACTCCTACATCAAATATTTTAGGGGTGGTCTTTGGTACCCATTTTCTTTTGGGTCCACGGGGGTTAGTATCTTTTCTAACCCAAACAAGATTACATGCTAAATTTTTATCATGTAAACGATCATAGCAAAATCTAGCAAGATGGCCTTTCGACCACAATGCGTACAAGTGTACACTAAGCATACATGTAATGGTGGTGACCGTGGGCAGCATGTGTATGCCATGGAGGGTGTACAAATAAAGATGGACCTTGTTTCTTACGAACCAAGATTTCCAAGCGTGTATGATTCAATGTACATTGGCTCAAAGTGGAGCCCAAACATTCAACACTTTTCTTCAAAACATTTATATCTTTTTCAATACTTGAAGATCAAGTGGAGCATGCAATAGGTGTGCAAGAAGAAGAAGCTATACTAGCATGGCACACATGAGAATCTATATCAATTTTCAAAGATTCATTTTTCTTCAAAACTAAATCCAATTCTTTAGTAATGAAATCAATTTCATTTTTCAAAACAAGATTATCTTTTAAAACAAAATCCAATTTTGAAGATAAAACCTCATTGGTTTTCACAACATCATTACACTCATTTTTGCTTTTCAAAACATCAATCTTTTTAGGGCAAGGTCTAGTTGAGATCTTAGTGAGTCACGTTCACTAGTAATCTCTTCCTTCTCTTGCAAAATCGATTCAAAAGTTGAGCACAAATCCTTCATTTCTTCTTTTAAATCAAAATGATTCTTTTTCAAAGAGTTATGTTTTTCCACAAAATTTTCAAGTTTAGATGTAAGTCTGATTGGTAGTGAAAAGTGCATTTTTATCATGACATTTATCATCACATTTTCATATTTATTCATATAATTCTGCACATTTACTAATATTTTATGATTTATTGTGTGCAGCCCTTGAGTTCTTATTCTAATAATAAATAAAGCCTTAATGAAGCCCAAAAGCCCATATTCAAGCCCAAGTGCAAAAGTGCAAATATCAATTGTCAAAAGTGCAAATGCACAAGGGCTAAAGTTGCAAATATCAAAAGAAGAGGGAAGGATAGACTTCTATTCAACCCTAAATACTTGCAGGATGAGAATAAAAGCCAAAGAAGGAGAATTCAAGATCGCAAATTCGTTGATAAAAGATTTGGATTTAGGGTAACTTGCTTCTCAAGTTATCCAAAATCTCAAGATGAAGAGTCAGGATACAATTTCCAGAAGGATAAACCCAGATGGACGGACCAGAGGATGCCACGCGAGAAAGCGCGTGGCATTTGGCTACAAAAGTGCCGCGTTTCCGCGGCAAATTTCCCGTTTCCGTAGCAATCCTGAGGCAGTTGGCGATGCGTTTTCGTTGAGGAGTTGTACTGGGACTCTACTTCCTATATCTCCTATAAATACCCCTGCAGAGCAACAGAGAAGGGGCGTCCAGAGGCAGAGCCAGAGGGCCAAATCTAGGGTTTTAGGCTTTCTTCTTGTAGTTTAGTTTAGATTTTATTTTCGTTTTTCTTTTGTAAATTTTGTAACTGAGAGTGGAGGAAGCTTTCATGGAGGGTGGAGGAAGCTTTCATGGAGGACGGAGTCCATGCTTGTACTGAGGTGACAGCGGTGTAAGCCTACTTTTCTTCCATTGTTAATGAAATTCACTTGAGGTTTGTCTTTGTTATTTCTATTCTTGTTATTCGTGTTTTATTCTCTTTTTATTTTTTCTATTTTGTTTATTTTCTCTGATGACTTGCAAACCGTGAGATCCGAACGCTTCGAGACTGCCTAGCCAAAGAAGAGCACTTGATGGCCTATGGAGATGAACAATCCTTCTTTAGATTGTCTTTTCTTTTCATAGTGTAGGTAGCGAAGGTGGACGATCCTATACGCCATACTTGCACGCCTTCCAAGACAAGGTAAGTCGTCGCGAACAGATCAAAGGTAAGCAAGGTAGAAGAGGTTTATACGTGTTATAGTTTCTTTCTTTTTATTTCTTTAGTTTAGATCTCACACTACCACATTCTCAATTTCTTTCCTTCCATTGTAAATATCATTTTTCTTCCCTATCTTCTTTCCTCCTAACTTAACATTAAAATAATAAAAATTTTTTAGAGATAACTTACAAACGCTTCCATCGCTAGTCCCTCCCTGAGGATCACGACCCGCATAGCCACTGCTACCGTGAATTCGAATTGAGCACTTGCACAACTTGTTCTTAAATCTAAAATTGTTTATTTTGTGTGCAGGTAAAAAACTCAATCAAAATTTTGGCGCCGTTGCTGGGGAAGGAACGGCACGATTTTCTTAAACTAATTATTTTTTATTCTTTCTGTTTGCAGATACAGAGAACAGGAAAACAAAGCAGCAGCGAGGACACATAGCAACTCTGTGCCTCTGCCCTCGAAGGCAGAGCATCAGAGCCTACTTCTTTGCCGCGGGTCCGCGGCAATAGCCGCATTTCCGCGGCAAGAGTAGTTCACTACTCATCAAATTTTCTGCAGGTTGCTCAGAATTGCAAATATTGCTTACTGCTGTGATTAAATTTCTCTGTGATCACTCTGCAACTGCTAATTAATAACATTAACCCATTTGTTGATAATAAAAAAAAATTAGACTCTTGCATTTAGGTCACGTGTCTATTTTAATTTTTTTTAAATTCTGTTGAAGAGTGCTGGCGACAAGGTACGTTTGCATAGCATATAGATTAGGAAACACTTTTGGCTGATTTACTGCTTTCTTGAGTGATTACTTTTCTACAGCTTTACACGTACACAAAAATATCTTAAGGGCATAACCCATAAACAAGTTAAGGTGGAGATTTCATCACCCTTCCTTGGCCCACAAATCATATCCGTCACACTCACAACCCTAACCTTAAGTAAAATTTGATTAGACGTTGGCCCTAGGTTAACTCAGACTCAATAGGAGATTGACCGAAGGAGGAAAATTGTTCGAAATTAACTCTTGTCAAATCGGTGTCTAGGCAGGGGATTGAGGGCCGAAAGCCCGAAGAACGGTGGTTATTTAATTAAGAAACGTCTCTGACGGAAAACCTCCCACCGGTCTTGCCACCTACCTGGCCGATTAGCTTGTGGTTAACGTCGACAGTAGACCTCCTAAGGACAGTCTAAAGTTAGGAGTCGTCTAGGTCAAGGCTTACCCTAGATTAGGATTTTTGATTGTTTTTCTTTTTTATTGATTGATTGGGTGAACTTGTTTGCTAATTGTGCATGTCCGCTTGGTCGAGAGACCCACTTACATCCCGGCTAACTAGAACTAGTTCACCACCCGAGCTCAAGCCCGACTCACACATGGCACAACCGCCATCACTCCAAGATAGGATCTATCCTATCAGGACTTCTCTTCCTTCTTGCATCAAGCTTAACGATGAAGGTGTTGACCCATTTGAGCTTAAGCCACAATACATCAACACCCTTCCGAAATTTCATGGACTTGACTCCGAGGATGCATACTTCTTCATAAGGGAATTTGAGGAAGTGTGTCTCATGATGAATATTCCTAAGTTAGGAAAAGATGACATCAAACTTAGGTTTGTCCCCTTTGCTTTGAAGGATTTAGCAAAGAAATGGCTCTACAGTCTAGAGGTCGGTTCTATATCTTCTTGGGATAATTTCGTTAAGGCCTTCTTAAAGAAATTTTATCCCGTTCACAAGACTGTACTGATTAGGAAGAATATCCTACAGTTTAAGCAAACAGCTAATGAGCCTTTTTGGAAATATTTCGAACGTTTTAAGGACCTTCATGCCCAATGCCCTCACCATGGGATAGAGAAATGGCGACTTTGCCAAGTTCTATATGATGGATTAGAATATCAAACTAAAACGTTGTTAGAATCCATGTGCCAAGGAGGATTTATGAAAAAGAACGAAAATGAAGGATGGGAATTGTATGAGGAATTAGCTGAAAATACCATCCAATGGGAATCTACTCCGGAAAAATTTAGGACTAATGACCCTACTTCTTCTAAAGGAGGTATCCATTCCATTGAGGCCAACATAGCAACCGATGCTAAGTTAGCTGCTGTTATGCGAAGACTAGAGGCCCTTGAAACTAAAGAGCCAGTCTCTGTTAACCAAGTCAGCCCAACATCTTCGGCTGACTGTACTTATTGTCAAGATATGAACCATGTGTTCGAGGAATGTCCTGTCTTTTTCGCGCATCAAAGCTTGCCCGAACATATGAGTGCGACCTTCACAAGGCCCGCCAACAATCCTTATTCACCCACCTACAATCCTGGTTGGAGAAATCATCCCAATTTTTCATGGGGCCCAAGCAACAATGATCAAATTAGGCCCAAATTCTCCAACAATTTCCAAAATCCGCCCTATCAGCAAAGTTTCCCTAGTTAAAATCCTCCACCATCTT
This sequence comes from Agave tequilana, assembly GCA_038442645.1. Lineage (NCBI taxonomy): Eukaryota > Viridiplantae > Streptophyta > Magnoliopsida > Asparagales > Asparagaceae > Agave > Agave tequilana. The sequence continues at coordinate 3,816 of JAVJIF010030723.1, read as the reverse complement.
TCCAATATTCACAAATGGAAACAAGGCTTTCAAACATGAAAAGAAAGGTGGACACTCTTGTTAAAAGCCATGACACACTAGCTCAAGTCTTGACCAGGATAGAGGTCCAATTAAATCAGCAAGAAAGACAGAGGGGTACCCTACCAAGTCAACATTGCTAAATCCTCGGAATCCTAGGCCAGCCAATGAGGCTCAAGACCCAAATTAGTGTCACATGGTTCATACACTTAGATCGGGGAAACAAGTTGATAATCAAGTATCCATGCCACAGGATCCATCTCAGTCATCCATTCCATCTAGCTCACTCCCCCTCCACCCAGCTCCAATGAAACTGAAGTTGAAAAGTCAGCAGGACAGGTGCACCAGCCTATAGCTCCATTTCCAAATAGGCTTAGAAGCAACAATAATGCACATATGGAGAAATTATTAGAGGTGTTCAATCAAGTTAGGCTCAACATCCCACTTCTTGATGCAATCCAACAGGTCCCTAGTTATGCCAAATTCCTTAAGGACATGTGCACCAAGAAAAGAAAGACTAATGTGCCTAAGAAGGTTTTTCTAGCCACTAACATTAGTGAGCTATTGTCCAACCAAATCCCTATTAAGTATAAGGACCCTGGTTGCCCCACCATCTCTTGCACCATAGGTCGAGCCGAAATCAATCGAGCACTCCTCGATTTAGGAGCTAGCATCAATTTGCTCCCTTTCTCCGTATATCAACAACTTGGATTAGGTGAATCAACCTGACCCAAGTCACTATTCAGTTGGCTGACCGCTCAATCAAAGTTCCTAAGGGAGAGATCAATGACGTTCTCATACGGGTGGGAGAATTCATTTACCTAGTCGATTTCATTGTCTTAGAGACACAACCTGTGTCTAATCCTAGGTCCCAAACTCCCGTCATCTTAGGAAGACCGTTCCTAGCAACCGCAAATGCAATCATAAATTGTAGAAACGGATCCATGAGACTGACTTTTGGGGATATGACCAAGGAAGTTAATGTTTTCAACCTAGGTAAGCATCCCTACGATGTGACCGACCAACCCTTTGAGGTTAACTTCATTGAGAACATGACGAGTGAGCATAATGAGGAGATCACACTTGAGTCAGAGGAAGAGGAAGACTTAGAAGCAAGTGATCTCAGCCTTGATGAGATCGAATGGGAATCAAATCTGAGTTCTATAGAGATGGGAGATTCTAGCTTAACACCTCCACCCATCGAGCCACCTCCTTCTTTGGAGTTAAAAGCTTGCCTAAACATCTTAAGTATGCCTACCTAGGTGAACAAGAGACGTTACCGGTCATAGTTGCATCTAATTTGACTAATAGGCAAGAGGAAGACCTACTGGCAACCCTTAGGAGACATAGGGAAGCCATTGGTTGGACTATGACAGATATCAAGGGACTGAGCCCTACGATAGTCCAACATCGTATCCATCTAGAGGAAGGGGTTAGACCAAAGAGGGATCCACAGCGTAGGCTAAACCCACTCATGCAGGAGGCTGTACACGCCGAAATAGTGAAACTGTTAGATAATGGGATCATTTATCCCATTTCCGATAGCGAATGGGTTAGCCCAATGCATGTGGTCCCTAAGAAGTCTAGCTTTACTGTGGTAGAGAATGACAAGCATGAGTTAGTGCAAACACGATTGCCTACCAAGGTTAGAGTATGCATAGACTACCGCAAGTTGAACGCAGCCACTAGGAAAGATCATTTTCCCCTCCCATTTATTGACCAAATGCTGGAAAGATTAGCCGGTCATGAGTATTACTGCTTCTTGGATGGTTATTCAGGGTATAACCAAATCCCTATAGCCCCGGAGGACCAAGAAAAGACACGTTCACATGCCCATTTGGGACATTTGCCTACCGTCGAATGCCTTTCGGCTTATCCAATGCCCCCGCCACATTCCAACGTTGTGTGTTAAGCCTGTTTTCTGATATGGTCGAGCGTTTCTTAGAGATTTTCATGGACGACTTCTCCGTCTATGGGAATTCATTTGACCAGTGTCTCCATCACTTGGAGCTAGTGCTGAGTAGGTGCACCGAAAAGAACTTGACCCTTAATTGGGAAAAATGTTACTTCATGGTGCAGCATGGGATTGTCCTAGGTCATGAAATATCTAGGGAAGGGATTAAGGTAGACAAGGCCAAGGTGGAGATAATAGCCAAGCTTCCACTTCCACGATGTGTGAAGGACATTCGGTCTTTCTTAGGACACGCTGGGTTTTATCGTAGGTTCATTAAGGATTTTAGCAAAATTGCTAGATCCCTTACAAACCTTCTAGCTAAAGACGTGTCCTTCATCTTTGATGATTGGTGCCATAGTGCGTGGGAGAATTGAAAGTGGAACTTATCTCTGCTCCTATCATCTCACCCCCGGACTGGTCCAAACCTTTTGAGATCATGTGCGATGCTTCAGATTTTGCGATAGGTGCTGTCTTAGGACAGCGTAAGGATAGTAAGCAGCATGTGATCTACTATTCCAGTAGGACGCTCAATGACGCCCAAATGAACTATACTACGACCGAGAAGGAATTCTTGGCAGTAGTGTTCGCTTTGGAGAAATTCCGCCCATACCTACTTGGGACGAAGACCACGATTTTCACTGACCATTCTGCACTTCGATACCTTATGCTTAAAAAAGATGCGAAGGCCCGACTCATTCGTTGGATCCTTCTCCTTCAAGAATTCGATCTCGAAATTTGAGATAAAAAAGGTGTCGAAAATGTCGTAGCAGACCATCTCTCTCGTGTGCCAAACGCACCTTCTGACGAACTGCCCATCAATGACAATTTTCCCGATGAACAACTTCTAGCCATCTCTAAGGAGCCATGGTTTGCTGACATAGTAAATTACTTAGTCACAAACCAAACACCACCTAATTGGTCAAAACAGGATAGATACCGATTCTTGTCTCAAGTCCGGTATTACATGTGGGAAGATCCTTACCTTTTCAAATATTGTAGCGACCAAATCATTAGGAGATGTGTCCCCGACGAGGAAACTAGAAGTGTTCTAGCTTTCTGTCATGAGTTCGCTTGCGGTGGACACTTTGATCCCCGCAAAACTGCCGAAAAGATCCTGCAAAGTGGCTTTATTGGCCAACTGTGTTCAGAGACGCATTTGAGTATTGCAAAACTTGCGCAAGATGTCAAATGATAGGAAGAATTTTCAAACGAAATATGATGCCCCTAAATCCTATTCTAGAAGTAGAACTTTTCGATGTCTGGGGCATCGATTTATAGGACCCTTCCCTAATTCGTTTGGGCACCAATACATCTTGTTGGCCGTAGACTACGTGTCAAAATGGGTTGAAGCTGTCCCTTGCAAGACAAATGACAACAAAGTTGTTGTCAAATTCTTGAAAGATAATATCATCTCACGCTTTGGAATCCCTCGAGCCATCATTAGTGACAATGGCACACATTTTTGCAATAGAACTTTTGAAGCTCTTATGCGAAAATATGCCATAACTCACAAGTTGTCTACGCCCTACCATCCTCAAACTAGCGGACAGGTAGAAGTTTCCAATAGGCAAGTCAAGCTCATCTTGGAGAAAACTGTGAATCAGAATAGGAAGGACTGGTCCACCAAACTGGTGGATGCCCTATGGGCATATAGGACTGCCTTTAAGACGATTCTAGGAATGTCTCCCTACAGACTAGTCTTTGAAAAGGCTTGCCACCTTCCTGTTGAGCTAGAGCACCGGGCCCTATGGGCAATTAAGCAGCTAAATTTCGATCTAGAAAAGGCCGGTGAGCTTCGGAAATTGCAAATTTCTGAACTAGAGGAATTAAGGAATGAAGCATAC
>JAVJIF010030722.1:0-116499 GCA_038442645.1 Agave tequilana | reverse complement strand
ATTGATTGATTGGGTGAACTTGTTTGCTCATTGTGCATGTCCCCGCTTGGTCGAGGACCCACTTACATCCCGGCTAACTAGAACTATTTCACCACCCGAGCTCAAGCCCGACTCACACATGGCCCAACTGCCATCACTCCAAGATAGGATCTATCCTATCAGGACTTCTCTTCCTTCTTGCATCAAGCTTAACGATGAAGGTGTTGACCTATTTGAGCTTAAGCCACAATACATCAACACCCTTCCAAAATTTCATGGACTTGACTCCAAGGATGCATACTTCTTCATAAGGGATTTGAGGAAGTATGTCTCATGATGAATATTCCTAAGTTAGGAAAAGATGACATCAAACTTAGTTTGTCCCCTTGCTTTGAAGGATTTAGCAAAGAAATGGCTCTACAGTCTAGAGGTCGGTTCTATATCTTCTTGGGACAATTTCGTTAAGGCCTTCTTAAAGAAATTTTATCCCGTTCACAAGACTGCACTGATTAGGAAGAATATCCTACAGTTTAAGCAAACAGCAAATGAGCCTTTTTGAAATATTTTCGAACGTTTTAAGGACCTTCTTGCCCAATGCCCTCACCATGGGATAGAGAAATGGCGACTTTGCCAAGTTCTATATGATAGATTAGAATATCAAACTAAAACGTTGTTAGAATCCATGTGCCAAGGAGGATTTTATGAAAAAAAATGAAAATGAAGGATGGGAATTGTAGAGGAATTAGCTGAAAATACCATCCAATGGGAACCTACTCCGAAAAAATTTAGGACTAATGACCATACTTCTTCTAAAGGAGGTATCCATTCCATTGAGGCCAACATAGCAACCGATGCTAAGTTAGCTGCTGTTATGCGAAGACTAGAGGCCCTTGAAACTAAAGAGCCAGTCTCTGTGAACCAAGTCAGCCCAACATCTTCAGCGGGCTGTACTTATTGTCAAGATATGAACCATGTGTTCGAGGAATGTCCTGTTTTTTTCGCGCATCAAAGCTTGCCCGAACATATGAGTGCGGCCTTCACAAGCCCGCCAACAATCCTTATTCACCCACCTACAATCCTGATTGGAGAAATCATCCCAATTTTTCATGGGGCCCAAGCAACAATGATCAAATTAGGCCCAAATTCTCCAACAATTCCAAAATCCGCCCTATCACAAAGTTTTCCTAGTCAAAATCCTCCACCATCTTCCAATATTCACAAATGGAAACAGGCTTTCAAACATGAAAAGAAAGGTGGACACTCTTATTAAAAGGCATGACACACTAGCTCAGTCTTGCCAGGATAGAGGTCCAATTAAATCAGCAAGAAAGACAAAGGGGTACCCTACCAAGTCAACCATGCCAAATCCTAGGAATCCTAGGCCAGCCAATGAGGCTCAAGACCCAAATCAGTGTCACATGGTTCATACACTCAGATCGGGGAAACAAGTTGATAATCAGTATCCATGCCACAGGATCCATCTCAGTCATCCATTCCATCTAGCTCCACTCCCCCTCCACCCAGCTCCAATGAAACTGAAGTTGAAAAGTCAGCAGGACAGGTGCACCAGCCTATAGCTCCATTTTCAAATAGGCTTAGAAGCAACAATAATGCACATATGGAGAAATTATTAGAGGTGTTCAATCAAGTTAGGCTCAACATCCCACTTCTTGATGCAATCCAACAGGTCCCTAGTTATGCCAAATTCCTTAAGGATATGTGCATCAAGAAAAGAGACTAATGTGCCTAAGAAGGTTTTTCTAGCCACTAACATTAGTAAGCTATTGTCCAACCAGATCCCTATTAAGTATAAGGACCCTGGTTGTCCCACCATCTCTTGCACCATAGGTCGAGCCGAAATCAATCGAGCACTCCTCGATTTAGGAGCTAGCATCAATTTGCTCCCTTTCTCCGTATATCAACAACTTGGATTAGGTGAACTCAACCCGACCCAAGTCACTATTCAGTTGGCTGACCGCTCAATCAAAGTTCCTAAGGGAGAGATCAATAACGTTCTCATAAGGGTGGGAGAATTCATTTACCCAGTCGATTTCATTGTCTTAGAGACACAACCTGTGTCTAATCCTAGGTCCCAAACTCCCGTCATCTTAGGAAGACCGTTCCTAGCAACCGCAAATGCAATCATAAATTGTAGAAACGGATCCATAAGACTGACTTTTGGGGATATGACTAAGGAAGTAAATGTTTTCAACCTAGGTAAGCATCCCTACGATGTGACCGACCACCACCCTTTGAGGTTAACTTCATTGAGAATATGACGAGTGAGCATAATGAGGAGATCACACTTGAGTCAGAGGAAGAGGAAGACTTAGAAGCAAGTGATCTCAGCCTTGATGAGATCGAATGGGAATCAAATCTGAGTTCTAGAGAGATGGGAGATTCTAGCTTAACACCTCCACCCATCGAGCCACCTCCTTCTTTGGAGTTAAAAGCCTTGCCTAAACATCTTAAGTACGCCTACCTAGGTGAACAAGAGACGTTACCGGTCATAGTTGCATCTAATTTGACTAATAGGCAAGAGGAAGACCTACTGGCAACCCTTAGGAGACATAGGGAAGCCATTGGTTGGACTATGGCAGATATCAAGGGACTGAACCCTACGATAGTCCAGCATCGTATCCATCTAGAGGAAGGGGTTAGACCAAAGAGGGATCCACAGCGTAGGCTAAACCCACTCATGCAGGAGGCTGTACACGCCGAAATAGTGAAACTGTTAGATAATGGATCATTTATCCCATTTCCGATAGCGAATGGGTTAGCCCAATGCATGTGGTCCCTAAGAAGTCTAGCTTTACTGTGGTAGAGAATGACAAGCATGAGTTAGTGCAAACACGATTGCCTACCAAGGTTAGAGTATGCATAGACTACCGCAAGTTGAACGCAGCCACTAGGAAAGATCATTTTCCCCTCCCATTTATTGACCAAATGCTGGAAAGATTAGCCGTCATGAGTATTACTGCTTCTTGGACGGTTATTCAGGGTATAACCAAATCCCTATAGCCCCGGAGGACCAAGAAAAGACAACGTTCACATGCCCATTTGGGACATTTGCCTACCGTCGAATGCCTTTCGGCTTATGCAATGCCCCCGCCACATTCCAACGTTGTATGTTAAGCCTGTTTTTAGATATAGTCGAGCGTTTCTTAGAGATTTTCATGGACGACTTCTCCGTCTATGGGAATTCATTTGACCAGTGTCTCCATCACTTGGAGCTAGTGCTGAGTAGGTGCACGAAAAGAACTTGACCCTCAATTGGAAAAAGTGTCACTTCATGGTGCAGCATGGGATTGTCCTAGGTCATGAGATATCTAGGGAAGGTATTAAGGTAGACAAGGCCAAGGTGGAGATAATAGCCAAGCTTCCACTTCCACGATGTGTGAAGGACATTCGGTCTTTCTTAGGACACGCTGGGTTTTATCATAGGTTCAATAAGGATTTTAGCAAAATTGCTAGACCCCTTACAAACCTTCTAGCTAAAGACGTGTCCTTCATCTTTGATGATAGGTGCCATAGTGCGTGGGAGAAATTGAAAGTGGAACTTATCTCTGCTCCTATCATCTCACCTCCGGACTGGTCCAAACCTTTTCAGATCATGTGCGATGCTTCAGATTTTCCGATAGGTGCTGTCTTAGGACAGCGTAAGGATAGCAAGCAGCATGTGATCTATTATTCGAGTAGGACGCTCAATGACGCCAAATAAACTATACTACAACCGAGAAGGAATTCTTGGCAGTAGTGTTCGCTTTGGAGAAATTCCGCCCATACCTACTTGGGACTAAGACCACGATTTTCACTGACCATTCTGCACTTCGATACCTTATGCTTAAAAAATATGCGAAGGCCCGACTCATTCGTTGGATCCTTCTCCTTCAAGAATTCGATCTCGAAATTCGAGATAAAAAAGGTGTCGAAAATGTCGTAGCAGACATCTCTCTCGTGTGCCAAACGCACCTTCTGACGAACTGCCCATCAATGACAATTTCCCCGATGAACAACTTCTAGCCATCTCTAAGGAGCCATGGTTTGCTGACATAGTAAATTACTTAGTCACAAACCAAACACCACCTAATTGGTCAAAACAGGATAGATACCGATTCTTGTCTCAAGTCCGGTATTACATGTGGGAAGATCCTTATCTTTTCAAATATTGTAGCGACCAAATCATTAGGAGATGTATCCCCGACGAGGAAACTAGAAGTGTTCTAGCTTTCTGTCATGAGTTCGCTTGCGGTGGAACACTTTGGTCCCCGTAAAACTGCCGAAAAGATCCTGCAAAGTGGCTTTTATTGGCCAACCGTGTTTAGAGACGCATTTGAGTATTGCAAAACTTGCGCAAGATGTCAAATGATAGGAAGAATTTCCAAACGAAATATGATGCCCCTAAATCCAATTCTAGAAGTAGAACTTTTCGATGTCTGGGGCATCGATTTATGGGACCCTTCCCTAATTCGTTTGGGCACCAATACATCTTGCTGGCCGTAGACTACGTGTCAAAATGGGTTGAAGCTGTCCCTTGCAAGACAAATGACAACAAAGTTGTTGTCAAATTCTTGAAAGATAATATCATCTCACGCTTTGGAATCCCTCGAGCCATCATTAGTGACAATGGCACACATTTTTGCAATAGAACTTTTGAAGCTCTTATGCGAAAATATGTCATAACTCACAAGTTGTCTACGCCCTACCATCCTCAAACTAGCGGACGGGTAGAAGTTTCCAATAGGCAAGTCAAGCTCATCTTGGAGAAAACTGTGAATCAGAATAGGAAGGACTGGTCCACCAAACTGATGGATGCCCTATGGGCATATAGGACTGCCTTTAAGACGATTCTAGGAATGTCTCCCTACAGACTAGTCTTTGGAAAGGCTTGCCACCTTCCTGTTGAGCTAGAGTACCGGGCCCTATGGGCAATTAAGCAGCTAAACTTCGATCTAGATAAGGCCGGTGAGCTTTGGAAATTGCAAATTTCTGAACTAGAGGAATTGAGGAATGAAGCATACGATAATGCAAAGATTGCGAAGGATAGGGTTAAGGTTTTTCATGACAAGTTCATCACGAGAAAAACGTTTGTCCAAGGACAAAAAGTTTTACTCTATAACTCTAAACTTCATCTCTTTCCTGGCAAGTTGACGTCAAGATGGACAGGGCCCTTCATTGTTAAGACTGTGTTTTCACACGGAGCCATAGAGATCTACGACCCCAATAATGGCAATGCATTCAAGGTAAATGGTCAACGTCTTAAAATCTTTTTGGAGTCAGTACCGGAAGTAAATGCAGTCATGGGTCTTTTGACCCACTGTATCGGTAACTATATCTTTCTGCCAGTTCATGCATCCATTTCATTCATACATTAGGGACAATGCATGAAAACAAGTGTGGGGGAAGGGTTATGTAATATTAAAAAAAAAGAAAATAGAAATATTTTTCTCTTTATTTACTGTAAAAAAAATATTATAAAAAGGATAATATTTTGACTTATCTTTTGAAAGAAATCTAAGTTAGTTTTAAGGATTAGGAAAATCATGATTAGGATTTCTAAAAACTTTGTCAAAATAAATAAATTGTTTAAATTTTAGGTATAGGAGGAGAAATTGAATAATTAATTAGTCTTGATTTTTACCTTAATGAAATTTGCATACCTAATGCATATCTAGGATTCTAAGACAAAGACTCTTGTGCCCTATAAAAAAAAAGTTAAAAAGAAAAAAAAAGGGAAATTTACTAATTAAGCTGGATACATGTGCCTCAAGAAGCATTAGTATTCACGTCTAAAGGTGAGTTCTAAATAAATAAGCGTCATTGGTTTTGTGGCCTAGTTCACTCGAATCCTTAAGTCCGCAGGGTGTTTTCTCACCTGGTGCCCTAAAGCCATCCGGTTTGGGAGCCACCGACTTTAAGTTCGCTACATGGGTGGATTAGAAAGCCAAAGAAAACTGAGAAATAATATATATGTATTAACACATCTAATAGTCAATTAGTTAGGTATGAGGGCCTCAAGAAGCCTTGATACTTACACGAAAAAAAATTAGATGAGTTATACATGTTAAAAAAAAAATTATATTAACACATCTAATAGTCAATTAGTTAGGTATGAAGGCCTCAAGAAGCCTTGATGCTTACACGAAAGAAAATTAGATGAAGTTATAAAAATAATAAAGAGGCATGAGAGTCCAAGTTAAGGAATTCCTAGCAAAGTTATAAGGATGCATATGATTTTTGGTAACGGAAAAGACTATATTAAAAGTTCAATTTTGACCCTTACCTAAAATGGATAACAATTTACAAAAATGATAATCCTAAAACTTATAGGCTACTTAGTCTTTTCAAAAGTATTTCAAATATTTCCTTTTTATGGATTTTGTGGGTGTAATCCGCTGAAAACCCTCACGAGACAACACTCATCCTCTAGGGTAACCTAAAGGTTTAACGGCTTGTTGCACATGCTAAGTGCAACCGTGATTCCTACGAAAGTGAGTTAGGTTAGATTAATTTTTCTTTTCTTTTTCTCTTTGATTTTTACTCGAGGACGAGCAAAAAGATAAGTGTGGGGGTGTGATTGGTAGTGAAAAATGCATAATTGTCATCATATTTACTATCACATTTTCACATTTATTCATATAATGATACACATTTATTAATATTTTGTTATTTAATGTGTGCAGGCCTTGAATTCTGAATTAAATAAAGAATTAAAGCTTAATGAAGCCCAAAAGCCCAGATCCAAGCCCAAAGTCCAAGCCCAAGTGCAAAAGTGCAATTACAAGAAGTCAAAGTGCAAATACAAGATGTAAATATTGCAAACACTACAAAGAGGAAAAGGATAGAATTCTATCCAATCCTAAATGCTTGGTGGATGAAGATAAATACATGTGCAAGGATGAAATTCGTTTTTGAAGGAAATTGGATAAAGGGTAACTTGATTTCTAAGTTATCTCGAAAATCCAATATGAAGAGTCAGGATCCAGCATCCAGAAGCATATACCCAGATGGACGGACCAGGGGAGGCCACGCGCCAAAGCGCGTCGCCAGCCGCCACTACCAGGCCGCGGAAACGCGGCCCAAGCCGCGTTTCCGCGACAATCTTGCCTTATCCATCTACCAGTTTTCGTGGAGGAGTTTATCCGGGACTCTATCGCCTTCTGCACCTATAAATATCCCTGCAGGCGCAGCAGAGAGGGCATCCAGAGAGAAATTAGGGTTTTTCTTTAGCTTTTCTAAAATTCTGCAAAGTTATACTTTTATTTCAAAGGCATTGTGGAAGGAGGAGCTTGTATTTGGAGATATCTATTCGAATAAAGGTTACCTCTTTTGCATATTTAATTCTTGTCAAGTTTATTTCTCTGTGATCTATTGTTTCGGTTTTTAATTTGCGATCTCTTGTTTTCATTTCTTCTTCTTTGACAATTTTTCTAATTAAGAAATAAAAAAATAAAAATGAAAATTATAAAAAAAATGATGTCTAACTAATTCCTTGTGTGGTTTGCTGATCTCTTAAGCAACCCTAGAGCAAGTTAGGATTTGAATCGATTGATGACTAAAACCCTAGGACTAAAGATTGTTTTTCTTGAAGATTAAACTGATAATTAGATTTCCTAAAATAGGTTGCACATTTAAATAACTCTTCATGACTTCATACTTAAGAACTAGGACAGCCTAAATTTAAGATTAATCTTTTCTTAAGCTGTACTTAGATGTTAGGATGAAACATTGTTTAGTCTTTGATAATGCAACTTAAGTAGAATCTAGTATCATCTTTTCTTACTTGAATCATTCTTAATAACCTAGGGTAAATCACATATATCTCAAGATGAAATTCAACATCCAAAGACTTGCATGGTGGGTTGTGGTAGTAGATCAGTAAAACCATACTTCTTTGCTCATATACACTTCAAATCTAATCCCTCCTTTGTTTTATTTGAAGCATACAGAGAAGTCGGCCGAAAAGCTTGCATCGCATCCTTCCCTGAGGATCACGACCCGCTTTGACCCTTGCTACAGCGGATAGCATTGAGACTAAGAATTCTACAACTCAACTTTTTATTTACAAAACTTAAATCTCAATCAAGTATTACCATTGGGAGGGAATTCAGGACCTACTGGCAGAATAACCTCGCTTCATCCCCAGCATCCAGCATGGAGTCATACACAAAAGAGACCAAGAGCTAGGGCACATGGTAGAAGGAGGCAAACATATAATCTAACTGAAGAGGAAGGCAGGATACTGATGGAGTGAGAACAGAAAAGGATGCTCAATATCTGAAAAAGGAACCCTGAAAGTACTGACCGTAACCATTGTCCACATTTTTATCATGTTCGGGAGTTGGTAAGTTCTCTATATCATATCCTTCTCATTGCACTATCATCACCGATCTTAGTCCATCCGTGTCTACCTCCCTATTTCATGATTCCTATCTCTTCTATTTTTGCTATTCTAATTTTCGTAATCCTTATGCCAACTCAAGATATGTGTAGACTAGAGAGGTAACAGCAGAGCAGGTGTGGTTCGCTCTCATTATGTTCTGGCATTCCTCGACTCTGGTACATCACATTGTCTTATATTGGATAGATCTTCGGCTTCGCATTCTATTCTTGTATTTATGGATACATCACGGGAGACCAGTACATCAAGTGGAGTAGTCATCGCTTATATAATCAGGTAGACTGTATCATTACATGAGGAGTGTCAGTATATAACAGTATTCTAGAATCAGGACTTCTGGCAGATAGAGTTATGGTATTTTTCATTTCTATTACTCCAATAGCGATCATGATTTCTTCGACTATGTTCATGGAACTCGGGTATTCTCAGAACTGATCTGCAGTCAGGTTATTATTCAGAAGATAGCATTCGAGACTCGTTTTGGCTATTATAATTTCTTGATCGTGTTCTCAGAGCCACTAACTCCTGCAGTCTTTATTGATGTGGTGGACCATAGGCTCTGCTAGCCTCGCCAGGCGAGGGTCGTGCTCTAGTCACCCATGGACCTAATCGGGTGTGGGCTTCGCTGCACCCTGGTGCTTGGCATTTAGCGTTGTGTTAGCACTGGCTTCGCCGCGTGAGCTTCGCCATATGCGAGCCTCGCAAAGCGTTAGCTTCGCTGCACCTTAATGCTTAACACCTGAGCTGTGCTACGCGATAGCCTCATCTAGGCTTGGCTTCATCCGTGACTAGTCCCTTCAGTGCTTAGCACTCTAGCGGTTCCTCGAATTTCTTTCACCTAGCGTGTTTTCATGGATCCGCTGAACATGGTTTTATCGCTGTATCTGAGCTATCGCCATGATCCTTGTCAATGATCCATTCAACCAATCTTGCAGGGCTCAGATATCTTCTACATGTTTCATCTGCAGTTGGGTTACCATTCAGAAGTCAGTATTCAGAATTCTTCACAGTTATTCTATATTCTTGGCTACGTCTTTCAGACTTAGCAACGCCCAGTATACAGAAATTCTTAATTATTGGCCTTCTTGATTTATACTAAGTATTATCAGGATTTTCTTTATCTTGGGTATTGATCATGGGAAAACAGTACCCAAAAAATGTATGTTTTGAAATGAAGATTTAAAGTGTGTGCGCTTTGGCTTCCTCGATACTTCCGTTATAGCATAGAGGCTAAAACGAGACGAATCCACAAGGACGGGAGGCGATAGAAGCTTTACCGGTTGATTCACGTGTTTGTTAAAAAGTTCTTCAAAGTTTTAAAGAATCAAAAGAAAAGAAAAGAAAGAATGGAAAGAGAAGTGTACGGTGAAAACAAAAAAGTGGGAAACAAGAAAAGGATGATTTTTGTAGTTTTGTTTATATCTAAAATAAAGTTAAAGAGAAAGAAAGCCCATGGCTACTAACTACTAATGACTCCACCAACATGCTAACCTCTTAGTGATAGTTGCCTCACATGTATCCTTGGCAATCACTAGTCCTTGGTTCAAGAGCTTTTCAAAGTATGACCCATAAGTAACTCATCACAACCCAACTCAACAAACAAGTGCAAGCTACACTTAAACCATCAATACTATAGAAAAGTAAGCATAGAGTAAAGTAATGTTAGCTTGTTAGTGGTTAGGAAGTTAGAGTGTTAGATCCATCATCATGAGCCATCAATGGCTCTTGCAAAAGCAAGCCAAAACGAGGCTATTAGATTCATGTGGATTATCATAAAAGAAGTTAAACTAGTTGGTGGTTAGTAGTTAGTGCCATGAGAGAAAAGATTAGCTACACATGTAAAAGAAGTTAGATAGAAAACAACGAGAGGTAAAGAGAGCACCTTTCATAGCTTGTCACCTTCTATTACAAGTACTCTTGCATTCCACTCATGTATCACTCTTTCTCCTAATACAAGATCTAAAACAAAATGGAAAATACAATGGGGAAGAAGAACTAACCTAACCTAAACTAAACTACAACATGGAATGAAAAACTACCCTAAACTCTGTATATTTCAACGCAGGAACCCCAGGGGGTATTTATAGGCGCCAAAGGAACAGGGGGCCAGGGGACAAACCCTGGCCCGAAGCGGCGCGCGCGCCGCGACCGTATGGCCGCGGAAACGCGACCCAGGCCGCGTTTCCGAGGCCATCCTTGCGCCGCGTGCGCGGCGCTTCGAGCCGCGCGCGGTCCTTTTGGTCCCCTGTCAGAGTCTGCTCCCGGATTTTGATTTCTGGCCCTTGGTGTTTACAGAATTAGCTCTCTAGGTCAATGGCTATCTTTAATAGGCTTTTAATCACCAAATAATGGTGATTTGGGTCTTCTTCTTTATTTGAACACCATTGACCTAGGATCAAGTGATTGAGATTTTCCTGCACACAAAATATAGAATTTTAGAATTTAAAACAATAGTGCAGGGCGCTCAATTCTAATCCGCGGTAGCAATGGCTATGCGGGTCGTGATCCTCAGGGAGGGACTAGCGATGGAAGCATTTAAGTAAGTTCTCTAAAAATTTCTTCTTTTAGTTATTAAAAGGAAAAGTTAGGTTAGAAAGAAAGCGGTAGGTTAAGAAGATGGAGAAGTAGAATCGGTATTTACAATGAGTCGGTAAAGAAATTGGAAAGATGTGGAAGATGTGGTAATCTATACTAAAGAAATAAAAGACAGAAAATTAAACACATACCTATCTCTTCTGCCCTGTTTACCTTTGATCTGTTGCAACGACTTACCTTGTCTTGGAAGGCATTCAAGTATGGCGTATAGGATCTTCCACCTTCGCGATCTACACTACGAAAATAAAAGACAAACTAAAGGGAAGGCTTGTTCATCTCAATAGGCCATCAAGGGCACTTCTTCGGCTAGGTAGTCTCGAAGCGACCAGTTCTCATAGTTTGCAAGACATCAGAGAAAATAAACCAAAAATAGAAGAACAAGAATAAAACAACAATAGAAGAATAATAAATAAAAAGAAACAAACTTCGAATTGATTTTATTAACAATGAAAGAAAGGACTACTTACACCGATGTCACCTCAATACAAGCTGGTCTCCTTCCTCCATGAAAATATCCTCTCATCTCAGTAATAAAAATTACAAAAAGAAAAAGAAAAATCTAAACTACAACTAGAAGAAAGCCTAAAAACCCTAGCTTTTAGCTCTGTATTTTCTGTCCGCCCTTTCTGTTGCGTCTGCAGGAGTATTTATAGGTGCAGAAGGAGGTAGAGTCCCAACACAACTCTCCCACGAAAACTGGTCCCCGGATAAGACTGGATTGCCGCGGAAACGCGGCGAAAACTGGTCCCCGGATAAGACTGGATTGCCGCGGAAACGCGGCTTCGCCGCGTTTCCGCGGCCAAGTAGTGGCAGATGGCCACGCGCTTTGGCGCGTGGCTTCCCCTGGTCCGTCCATCTGGGCGTTGTCTTCTGGAAGTTGCATCCTGGCTCTTTATCTTGAGATTTCGAGATAACTTGGGAAGCAAGTTACCTAGATCTCAAATCTCCCAATATCTTTTTAAACGAATTTTCTTATCTTTGCACTCTCTTCTTTGGCTTTTATCCTCATCCTGTAAGTGTTTAGGGTTGAATAGAAGTCTATCATTCCCTCTTCTTTGTATTTGCAACTATTGCCCTTGTGTAATTGCAATTTTGACATTTAATAATTGCAACTTTTGCATTAGGCTTAAATATGGGCTTTTGGGCTTCTTTTGAGGCTTTATTTCTTTATTTTTATTTCTCAAGGCCTGCACACAATAAATAATAAAATATTAGTAAATGTGCAGAATTATATGAATAAATATGAAAATGTGATGGTAAATGTAATGATAAAAATGCACTTTTCACTACCAATCACACCCCCACACTTATCTTTTTGCTCGTCCTCGAGTAAAAATCAAAGAGAAAAAGAAAAACTAAACTAGCTAACTCACTTTCGTAGGAATCACGATTGCACTTAGCATGTGCAACAAGCCGTTAAACCCCTAGGTTACCCTAAAGGACGAGTGTTGTCTCGTGAGGGTTTTCAGCAGATTACACCCACAAAATCCATAAAAAGGAAAAATATTTGAAATACGTTTGAAAGGACTAAGTAATCTATAAGTTTTTAGGATTATCATTTTTATTCATTCTTAAACTTAGTCTTTATATAGTAAATTGTTATCCATTTTAGGTAAGGATCAAAATTGAATTTTTGTATAGTCTTTTTCGTTACCAAAAGTGATATGCATCCTTGTGAATCTTTACTAGGAATTCCTTCACTTGGACTCTCATGCCTCTTTATTATTATTTATATATATATATTTTTCTCTTTTTTTATTTTTTTATTTTTATGTATAACTCATCTAATTTTCTTTCGTGTAAGCATCAAGGCTTCTTGAGGCCCTCATACCTAACTAATTGACTATTAGATGTGTTAATACATACATAGTATTTTTCAGTTTTCTTAGGCTTTCTAAACCACCCATGTAGCGAACTTAAAGTCGGTGGCTCCCAAACCGGTCGGCTTTAGGGCACCAGGTGAGAAAACACCCCGCAGACTTAAATTCGAGTGAACTAGGCCACAAAACTAAGGACTTTATTTTATTTAGAACTCACCTTTAGGCGTGAATACTTATGCTTCATGAGGCACATGTATCCAGCTTAATTGGTGAATTTTTTTTTTAATAAAAATTTTTTATGAGGCACAAGGGTCTTTGTCTTAGAATCCTAGATATGCATTAGGTATGCACGTTTCATTAAGGTAAAAATTAAGACTAACTACTTATTCAATTTCTCCTCCTATACCTAAAAATTCAACAATTTATTTATTTTGACCAAGTTTTTAGAAATCCTAATCATGATTTTCCTAATTCTTAAGACTAACTTAGATTTCTTTCAAAAGATAAGTCAAAATATTGTCCTTTTTATAATATTTTTTTTATTAGCAAATTTTGGTTAGTTTCTACCTATGTTAGTATGTTAGTAAAGCCTTCCCCCACACTTATCTCATGCATTATCCTCAATGTATGAATGAATGCATGTATGCATGAAAAAGAAGAAGGGAAGGCAGAAGTTACCTTAAGGTGGTGGTTCCGGTGGTGGTCTAATTGGGCCAAGCGTTGCTACCCAATCAAGATAAAGTAGTATTTGGAGGAACCTACCAAAAATTTCCCTTATATAACCCACTAAGATGTATGTATGATCATTTTTTAGCAATTTCACCCCATCAAATTTCCATAATTCATAATTATATTCAGAGTCAATTGTGTCACCGCCTTGTCCCAAAATGGAGTGTGAAAAGATGGAATGATTGACTTGGACGTCGTAAGTATAGGAACGAATACCGACTCAGGAAAGAAACTTAAATCAAGTAAGGGTTCAGGAGTCGGGCTAGGTTCAGGAAGTGGGTCCAAATTAACAAGCTGAAACTCAAGTCCACAATCAGTTTCCCAAAATGGAATGCGACTCAATGTTGGTGATTCAAGTTCAGGAATGATAGGTGTGGGAATCAAAACTGACTCTAAAAGATTACCTAAGTTGGGTAACAAAACAGGAATCAATAATGATTCGGGAATTTGAACTTGATCACAGATTTGAGAATCTAGGTCACATATCTCATTGAGCTCAATATCATAAAAATGAGAACTTGCCAATTTATTCATGGGACTTTCAAAATTGCAAAATTCGTCAAGTTCAATATGATCATCAAAAATGGGTGATTCAATTTCATGATGAATTGGTACAGGATCCAATGTTGACTCGGGAAAAGTAAAATCAGGTAGAGACACCGGAGTCATTATTGAATCAGGAAGTAAAATTGAATCACCAAGTGGGAGATCAGGATTATATTCATGCTCAAGTTCTATTTCAGGAAAGGAATAACTTGCCAAACTATCAATTGGAGTTTCGGCAAGCTCAAATGATGGTACTGAATTAGAATCTTGTTGTCCAAAGCAACGTGACTCTTCGGCTCTAAGAGAGTGGTCAGCAAAAGCAGAATTGGCCGGACGGTGAGAACGTAAAGATTGAACCATCATATCTATTTCATGATCACGAGCTAATCTAGCCTGAGTCATGGTTTTAAGCATCTTTTCATAGTCAATTGGTGCATCATTTTGTGATTGGACTTGAAAAGAGGAAGTGTAATCGTGATGAAGTTGTGAGTCGGTGGACTCACGCATCATCATGTCTAAGATTGATGGTGATTGTTGCTTGGACTCCTGCATACTCATCATTTCCCGGATAGATGGTTTTCTATTCTAAATGGGTGGATCTGAGTATGAATCTTGAAAATATTGTGGACAAGGTGGATATGGAGGACAAGTTGGTTGAAAATTGGACTCGGGGGAAGCGAAACCCCATGAACTCTGTGAAGAGTCGAAAGTGGTATGAAAATTATGGTCATAAGATGGGGGGTATGGGTTATATTTATTCGGATAAGACCATTCCGGCACACTAGATTGGTCAAAATTATGATATGCCGGGTTGGTAATATCCGAAAAAGACGTTGGTGTGTAATATGGATCCTCATTAAAATTGAAAAAATTGTTGTTATAGGCCATATCACACAAACACAAACAAAGAAAAAGAAAACAAACAAAAAACAAAAAAAAAGAAAAAAGAAAAAAAATTCTAACCTAAGTTAGGGTAGACCTATGACCTAAACGACTCCTAACTGGTTAGACTGTCCACGGGATGTAGGGTGTAGACTTTGACCACAAGTTAATCAGCCAGGTCAGGGCAAGAGTGGTGGGAGGTTTTCCGTCAAAGACGTTCATTAATTAAATAACCACCAATCTTCGGGCTTTCGGCCCTTAATCTCCTTCCTAGACACTGATTTGGCAGGAGTCAAATTCCAACACCGTTCCCCCTTAGGATAATCTCCTAATTGAGTCCGAGATGTCCCTAGGGCCAACGTCTACTAATTTTTAGTTAGGCTTGGGTTAGTGAGTGCTTGGAATATGATTTTTGGGCCAAGGAAGGGTGATTAAATCCCCACCTTATCTTGTTATGGGTTAGTGCCCTTAAGATAAGTTTGTGCAAGTGTACAAGATATGTAAATAAGATTCACTCAAAGCAATGAAAATCAACCAAGAGATGAGTCCTATTCTACATGCAATGCGAACGTACCTTGCTCCAGCACTCTTCAACAGTAAAATAAAGGAATTGAAAAGACACGTGCCTAGGATGCAAATGTCTAATCAATTTTTTATGTTTTTCAACAAATATTTTACTGTTGATTAATTAGCAGTATACAAGTTTATCACAGAACAAATTTTAACAGAGCAGAAAACAAATCTTGCAATTTGTAGCAACCTGCAGAAAGATCTGTCAGTAATGAACTACTAAGGCCGCGGAAACGCGGCTATTGCCGCGGATCCGCGGCACTGTAGTAGGCTCTGATGCTCTGCCTTCGAGGGCAGAGGCACAGAGTTGCTATATATTCACTTCTGCTGTTTCCTGTTCTCCAAACTTGCAAACAGAAAGAATAAAAGAATTAGTTAATAATTAAATTTTTTTTTAGAGATAAACTTACCGTCCCTCCCCGGCAACGGCGCCAAAATTTTGATTGAGATTTTCCTGCACACAAAATATAGAATTTCAGAATTTAAAACAATAGTGCAGGGCGCTCAATTCTAATCCGTGGTAGCAATGGCTATGCGGGTCGTGATCCTCAGGGAGGGACTAGCGATGGAAGCGTTTAAGTAAGTTCTCTAAAAATTTCTTCTTTTAGTTATTAAAAGGAAAAGTTAGGTTAGAAAGAAAGCGGTAGGTTAAGAAGATGGAGAAGTAGAAGCGGTATTTACAATGAGTCGGTAAAGAAATTGGAAAGATGTGGAAGATGTGGTAATCTATACTAAAGAAATAAAAGACAGAAAATTAAACACATACCTATCTCTTCTGCCCTGTTTACCTTTGATCTGTTGCAACGACTTACCTTGTCTTGGAAGGCATTCAAGTATGGCGTATAGGATCTTCCACCTTCGCGATCTACACTACGAAAATAAAAGACAAACTAAAGGGAAGGCTTGTTCATCTCAATAGGCCATCAAGGGCACTTCTTCGGCTAGGTAGTCTCGAAGCGACCAGTTCTCACAGTTTGCAAGACATCAGAGAAAATAAACCAAAAATAGAAGAACAAGAATAAAACAACAATAGAAGAATAATAAATAAAAAGAAACAAACTTCGAATTGATTTTATTAACAATGAAAGAAAGGACTTCTTATACCGATGTCACCTCAATACAAGCTGGTCTCCTTCCTCCATGAAAATATCCTCTCATCTCAGTAATAAAAATTACAAAAAGAAAAAGAAAAATCTAAACTACAACTAGAAGAAAGCCTAAAAAACCTAGCTTTTAGCTCTGTATTTTCTATCCGCCCTTTCTGTTGCGTCTGCAGGGGTATTTATAGGTGCAGAAGGAGGTAGAGTCCCAACACAACTCTCCCACGAAAACTGGTCCCCGGATAAGACTGGATTGCCGCGGAAACGCGGCTTGGGCCGCGTTTCCGCAGCCAAGTAGTGGCAGATGGCCACGCGCTTTGGCGCGTGGCTTCCCCTGGTCCGTCCATTTGGGCGTTGTCTTCTAGAAGTTGCATCCTGGCTCTTTATCTTAGGATTTTGAGATAACTTGGGAAGCAAGTTACCTATATCTCAAATCTCCCAATATCTTTTTAAACGAATTTTCTTATCTTTGCACTCTCTTCTTTGGCTTTTATCCTCATCCTGCAAGTGTTTAGGGTTGAATAGAAGTCTATCCTTCCCTCTTCTTTGTATTTGCAACTATTGCCCTTGTGTAATTGCAATTTTGACATTTAATAATTGCAACTTTTGCATTGGGCTTAAATATGGGCTTTTGGGCTTATTTTGAGGCTTTATTTCTTTATTTTTATTTCTCAAGGCCTGCACACAGTAAATAATAAAATATTAGTAAATGTGCAGAATTATATGAATAAATATGAAAATGTGATGGTAAATGTAATGATAAAAATGCACTTTTCACTACCAATCATCAAGCAAGCAAGGTATTATTAGCAGAATTTATTTATCAAATAAATGTGAGATGTGATGAAAATTATGCAAAATTAGAGACTAATCACACCCCCACACTTATCTTTTGCTCGTCCCGAGCAAAACAAAAAACTAAGAAAATTATTACACCACTTTCGCAGGTGACGCGATTGCACTGAGCATGTGCAACAAGCCATTAAATCTCTAAGTTTTCCCTAGAGGAGGAGTTTTGTCTCCTGAGGGTTTTCAGAGGATTACACCCACAAAATCCGTAAAGAAAGAAATCAAATGTTAGTATTTTGAAAACACATTTTGAAAATAGAGAAAAGTGTTGAAATATTTTTGTGAAAATATAAGTGATCTAAGGTCATAGGTTAACCAGAAATTGTTCTTTCTTAAACTAAGTCAAAATCCAAAAAATCTTGTTATAAATTAAATGTAAGAATTTAAAATTGAATTGACTCTTTGATCTTTCATAAAACTCTTAGAAAAATATGCACTTTGTGGACTGTGAAGATTTTTGGGATATCGACTCAAACTTTCATGTCATTTATTTAATATATTTTATTATATTTTTTATTCTATTTTTTTTCCTTCTTCCCTTAGTTTTCTTAGGCTTTCTTATTTATCCGGGTAGCGAGCCTTTAGCCGGTGACTCCCAAACCAGATGGTCTTAGGGCACCAGATGAGAAAATATCCCTCGGACTTAAGGACTCGAGTAAATAAGGCCACAAAACTAAAGGAGATTTTTTTTTTTGTCCACCGTTTTAGGTGTGAATAATCATGCTTCCTGAGGCATAATTATCCAACTTCAATAAGTGGTTTATATTTATCATAATATTTTTTTTTGAATAGACATTTATTATGACATTTTCAGTCTTTGTTTCAATCCCAAAAATTTTGTAAGTGTGGAGTGCATAAATCTAAGGTAAAAAATTCAAGATCAAATTATCTTTTCAATTTTACTTTCTTATCCTATAATTTAGACAAGATCTATTATTTTGACTCAGTTTAAAATTTCATAATTTTAGATCTTCCTAATTACTAAGATAATCTTAATTTTCTTAAAAATAAATCAAAAACTATTTCTCTTGTTTCAAAAAGTTTTGAAAAAAAGAAAAGAAAAGTTGTTATATAACAGATTTTTTTTTTAATTAAAAAGAAGTGTAAAAGAAAGAAAATATAAAACTAACTACGTTAGTAAACCCTCCCCCACACTTATCTCACACGTTGTCCTCAATGCATCGTGAATGTGTATATACATGAAATAAATGGGAGAGAAGTAAAATTACCTCAAGGGGGTGGCTCTGGTGGTGGTCGGATTGGGCCAAGCGCTGCGACCCAATCAAGATATCGTGGATCATCCAGAAATCCACCAAGGACCTCTCTAATATGACCCCAGAAAAGAATAATGGATTGAATGGTTTTATTGAAAAATTTATCCCCATCTAATTTCCAATTTTCAAAAATAATTACTGTGTCAGTTTCATCAACAGTCTTATCCAACAATGATGTGTGATTTTGGAAGATGAGTGATTTGGACTCAAATGGAACAGGAGTAAAAACCGACACCAACTCGGGAATTTGACTCAGATCAAGTCGAGAGTCAACAATGAGAGTCGAAATTGGTTCAAAAATAGGGTCCAAACCAAAGAATTGATATTCACACACTTTCCCCATTAATGAAGTGTGATCATAAGATATTGGTGACTCCATTTCACGGTGTACTGGTACAAGATTCAATGTTGACTCCGGAATAGAGAAAAAATCTGGTAAAGTTACCGGGGTCATTATTGAACCAAAAAGTGAAAGGGAATTACTAATATGAGGTTCGGGATCATATTCAGGTTCAATTTCAATTTCAGGAAAGGGATAACTTGCCAAAATGTCCAGGCGACTTTAATAACTTAGAGATTGGGCAAGTTCAAATGTGTGTTCTGAAATTGAAGCTGGATTTCCAAAATGACATGATTCATGGGTCCAATCAGTAGAGTTAGGGATATAAGAATTGGTCAAAGGTTAACAAGAAAGGCTTTCCTCGCTTTCATTGATCAATTCGCTCAAAAGTGAATCTAACCTATTGATAGGCCGTGTAACAGAATTTAGAGTCGGAATCATGTCTTCCGTACTCTTTGTAATTGGTTCTTGAAAATATGAGTATGGAAGTTGATTTTGAAAATTGTGGTAAAATTGTGAGTCCATCGGATTGTGCAGTTGCTGCTCGGACTCACGCAAGGGTTCCATACTCAAGTCCAGTATTGAAGTTTGTTCATTTTGAATAGGTGAGACTGGAAAAGATGAGTAGGACTCTTGAAAATTTTGTTGAGAGGATGAGTCCAACATGTTTTGCATTCTTTCACAACAGACTTCCAAACGCTTTTCTAGTTCAGATTCTTCATCAATTGGATGCTCTAGAAAAGGAGTATGTGGAGTTTGATGTGGGAAGGATTGTGAATTAAGCAAATTTTACATTTGTTGTAGGGACTCTTCTATACTCCTTTCCAATGATGATTTTTCTTCAATTGGTGGTTCAGGAAAAGGAGTATATGAATCAAAATTGGGGAAACGAATATTGTGAAAATTGTGGACAAGATGGTTGAAAATTTGACTCGGGGTAGGCGAATCCCAATGAACTCTGTGAAGAGTTGAAATTATTTTGAAAATTAGGGTCATATGGTTGGGGATATGGGTCATATTGATTCGGATAATCCCAACCCGGCATATATGGTTGGTTCATGTTGTACATTGTCGGGTCAGAGTTATCTGAGTCAAATGAGGTCGGGGTGAAATATGGATTCATATTATAATTGAAATAATTGTTGTTATTAAAATCCATATCACAATTTACAAAAAAGAAAAACAAACAAACAACAACAAAGAAAAAGAAAAAGAAAACAAGCCTATGCTAGGGTTGACTTAGACCTAGACGACTCCTAACTGGTTAGACTGTCCACGGGGGGTATATTGTCAGAAGCTGACCACGAGTTAATCGGCCAGGTAGGGGCAAGATCAGTGGGAGGTATCTGTGCCGGAGCAACGGGCCTAATTATGCTAAACCACTATTCTTCGAGGTTTCGCCTCTCAATCCCCAACCTTAGACACCGATTTGGCAAGAGTCAAATTCTAACAACTTCCCCCTTAGGTCAATCTCCTAAATGAGTCTGAGATGTCCCTAGGGGCCAACGTCTAGCAATTTTTATTAGGCTTGGGTTGTGTGAGTGGGGAGGTGATTTTTGGGCTAAGGGAGGGTAATGACTTCCCCACCTTATGTTGTCTTGAGTTTTGCCCTTAAGTTAAATTAGTGCAAGTGTGCAATATAGATAAGGATGTACACAAAAAAGCGAGTAAATCACTGAAATGTTTGTCCTAACTATATGCAATGCAATATGTACACCTCCTACAAGATCACAACAACACAAGAATAAAATACAGTATATTGGAATGAAAATTGACACGTGCCTAGATGCAAATGTCTAAACCGTTTTAAAGCATCCAATTACCGTATTTTAATTCTTAAATTATTTACAGTGTACAGGTAATATAAAAAAAATTAGCAGCAGAAAATAAGAATATACAAGAATTACCCGACCACACTTGAGCAAGTGTGGATTTCTGCAATGCTAAAACTTTAACCTGCACACCAAAAAACAAAGAAGAAAAGTTAGCAAACTTGTGAAATCAAACCGTTCCCATCCCCGGCAACGGCGCCAAAATTTGATCGTGGGAAAACCGTACACAAAAAATATATGCTTTGAAATAAAGATTTAAAGTGTGTGTGCTTTGGCTTCCTCGATACTTCCGTTATAGCATAGAGGCTAAAACGAGTCGAATCCACAAGGACGGGAGGCGATAGAAGATTTACCGGTTGATTCACGTGTTTGTTAAAAAGTTCTTCAAAGTTTTAAAGAATCAAAAGAAAAGAAAAGAAAGAATGGAAAGAGAAGTGTACGGTGAAAACAAAGAAGTGGGAAACATAGAAAAGGATGATTTTTGTAGTTTTGTTTATATCTAAAATAAAGTTAAAGAGAAAGAAAGCCCATGGCTACTAACTACTAATGACTCCACCAACATGCTAACCTCTTAGTGATAGTTGCCTCACATGTATCCTTGGCAATCACTAGTCCTTGGTTCAAGAGCTTTTCAAAGTATGACCCATATGTAACTCATCACAACCCAACTCAACAAACAACACTTAAACCATCAATACTATAGAAAAGTAAGCATGGAGTAAAGTAATGTTAGCTTGTCAGTGGTTAGGAAGTTAGAGTGTTAGATCCATCATCATTAGCCATCAATGGCTCTTGCAAGAGCAAGGCCAAAACGAGGCTATTAGATTCATGTGGATTATCATAAAAGAAGTTAAACTAGTTGGTGGTTAGTAGTTAGTGCCATGAGAGAAAAGATTAGCTACACATGTAAAAGAAGTTAGATAGAAAACAAAGAGAGGTAAAGAGAGCACCTTTCATAGCTTGTCACCTTCTATTACAAGTACTCTTGCATTCCACTCATGTATCACTCTTTCTCCTAATACAAGATCTAAAACAAAATGGAAAATACAATGGGAAAAAAGAAGAACTAGCCTAACCTAAACTAAACTACAACATGGAATGAAAAACTACCCTAAACTCTGTATATTTCAACGTAGGAACCCCAGGGCGTATTTATAGGCGCCAAAGGAACAGAGGGCCGGGGACAAACCCTGGCCAGAAGCGGCGCGCGCGCCGCGACCATATGGCCGCAAAAACGCGGCCCAGGCCGCGTTTCCGCGGCCATCCTGGCGCCGCGCGCGGCGCTTCGAGCTACGCGCGGTCCTTTTGGTCCCCTATCAGAGTCTGCTCCCAGATTTTGGTTTCTGGCCCCTGGTGTTTACAGAATTAGCTCTCTAGGTCAATGGCTATCTTTAATAGGCTTTTAATCACCAATTAATGGTGATTTGGGTCTTCTTCTTCATTTGAACACCATTGACCTAGGATCAAGCAAGCAAGGTATTATTAGCAGAATTTATTTATCAAATAAATGTGAGATGTGATGAAAATTATGCAAAATTAGAGACTAATCAGATATTCTGGTTTATTCGCGGGGAATTAGTATGTATGTGGCACATCAGGAATTCTACTGCAGACTCTTTATCAAGGACAACATCATGCCATGCAGGATTTTATATTTATGGATTTCAGCACTACAGATTTCTATGGATTTCATCAGCTTTGGTTCGTATTCTGAAAAAAGTATTATTGATTATCTCACCAAGTCAGCTCACTTTATATTATTCAGAATGGGTTAGTCCTTTGAAGTTCTGACAGAGTTCTTTATAAGCAGACATCAGATCAGTATTATTATAGCACTGTCAGAGGATATATATATATATATATATATATATATATATATATATATATATATATATATATATATATATATATATAATATATATATATATATACGGCAGAAGTGCAGAGATGCCTCAGTCCTTAGATAGCCGTTCAGTCGATCTGGGAGAATGGCCCACAGTTATTCATATCTTGATTGGCATAATCCTCATTCCTATCTTTTTGTTTTCATTTTACCCTTTATCGAAATTGTGAGGACGCAATTTTTTGTAAGGTGGATGGAATGTAACACCCCGCTCCCGGAATACGTACTTAGTTGCGTATTCATATTTTTTGATCGTAATTTTAATTTACTTCCTGTATTTTTTCTGTATTATGAGTTATTTATATGAACGTTTTATCATGGATTAGGATTCGTGAACTCGGAGTCAACCCCAGTCTGAACCAGAAACCCGATCTTGGAGTATTGCTCAATTTGGTCTTTTGAGTATTCAAATTTGACCAATTTTAGTTTCAAACATCATTTTCTAATATTTTAGATTTTTTATGATTTTCTGGAATTTTTCTGAATTAATTTGAAAATCTTCAAAACCAGGGTCGACCAATATCGCTGCTCGATTCTCGGCTTTTTAATTTACAAACGGAGTTAAAATTCTAAAAACGGATTTCCTGTAACTTCTTAAAATCACATTTTCTATCTAAATACTTTTTCTGAGAATTTTCTAAATTTATCAAAATTCCCCTGGATTTGGTGTCGGCTAGCATCACTGGTTGATTCTAGGAATTTTAGTTTACAATTGAAATCAAATTTCTAGATTTCACTTTCATATTTCTTCTTAGAATTATATTTTTCTCCTTTTTGGCATTTTCTGAGATTTTTCAGATTTTATCAAAATCCGGCCGACCCGGTATAGACTGGTATTGACGGTTAACTTCAGGATTTTTATTTTGAAAATGAGATTGAATTTTAAAAACTGATTTCACAAAAAATCTTTAAATAATATTTATTATTTTTGAGAATTTTTAAAAATCTTTCCAAGCTACTTCATTTTTTGAACCTTTCTGGAGTTTTCGGTGTTTTCCCAGATACCGGAATTTTATCCAAATATTTTACTTTTCTCTTTTTTCCATTTCACTCTCCTCGTCAGACGCGGGGCTCACCTATCACAGATTCAATTTAATGCAGAGATCCTCTTCATTCTGTATTTAATGCTTATGTCTTGCAAGATCAATTCTGAATCTTATCACCATGACTTTTTGTCTTTTCTGTCTAACGCAATCTCGCATTTTCCTCCTGGACACAGCTCTCATCTCCGCGTCCAGTTTACTTTTGCCTAGACGCAACCCTTTTATTTTGAAAGAGACGCAACTCTTTAATGGTTGATGGAAATATTGTAATAATCATATTCCCTTATATAAACACCTCCTCCCTTCTCTCTCTTTCATTATTATTTTTCTCCTCCTTCTTTCCTCCAACAGAGAGAACAAACCAACAGCACCCAAAAACCAGCCATGGTGCTTCCCTTGGCCGGCCACCCTCTCCACCACCATCTCCACCAACTTCTCCATCATTCTCTTCTCCATCTCCTCCTCCATTCCAACAACAACATCAACCACAACACCAACTCCAACCACCAACATCACCTCCTTCTTCATCATGAAAACAACCCATTAACCACCAAAACTTCATCACCATTTCCACCACCATCTACACCACCTAGATCACCACCAAACATACCATCTTCTTCTCCTCGTCGTTCTCTTTCCAACGAGCTATAGCTTCGTTATCCGAAACCCTTTTTTCAAAACTCTAATTTTCCATTTTTAACTACACTTGCACCCCATTAATGGTTTGGATTTGGAGCTTTGGCCACCTTTTCCGGCCAACACCGGCCACCTCCGGCCGCCGGCGACCACCGGCCATGGCCGGCTACCATCCCCCCTTCCCTTCTCCTTTCTTTTCCTTCCTTCCTTCTTTCTTTTCTTTCATTCTTTCTTTCTTTCTTTCTTTTCTTTTTTCCTTTCCTTTCCTTTCTCTTTCCTTCTTTGTTTTCCTCCCAAAACCTACGTCCCACTCTCACTCTTTCCCGGCGTCTCTCTCACTTCTCCGTGTCTCCCTTTTTCTCTCTGAAAATTGCTGACGCGGATCTTACCCCCGCGTCCAAGAAATTTCATAACGCGAATCTTCGCGTTCTTAACATTTGTATAACGCGGCCTTCGCGTTCTTGTATCCACGCAACGCGGAGCCCATGCCCGCGTCTGTGTCCTTCTCGTGTCAACACGACGCGAAGCTCATGCCCGCGTCTGTGTTCTTCTCGTGTTAACGCGACGCGGAACCCACGTCCGCGTCCACGTTCTTCTTGTGTTATAGCTTAAACGCGGGTCTCGAACCTAGCGTTTGGGGCATCTAAGCGACGCAACTCTCGCGTCTACGGCCCCCCATCTCACTCTCAACACTGCAGCTCCTTGTACCCACTCTCTCCCTGATTCTCTCTCCCTCTGCACTCTCTGGACTTCTCTCTAGCTCTCACTTTCTCTCTCCTCTCTCTCTCATTCTCTTTCTCTCTTGATTTTCTTCTCTCTCTATCACTTTCTCTTTAACGCGTTGACGCGTTGATTTTCTGAATTTCGAAGATTGAGAATTTCACTATGTTTTCTGAAGACTTAGGCGAGTGTTCTCGCTTTCCTCTTGGCTTTTCTACTTCGTCGGAACGACTTGGTTGTCTTATGTATTTGTGTATGGAACTAACACCTTCTCTGCAGGTACCCTAATCACTAGGTACAACCTTTGAGGTTTAAAGTCCTCTGGACTTTCTCTATGCTACGCCTGGTAAGCGGACCTAGTGCCAATACTTTACCGCTTACCCCGTTCGAGTATAGTTACCCCGTGAGCATGGCTTCCCCGTGAGCGGTAGTATGGCGTCCATACGCTTGCTGCGACACATGTGTCTAACTATGCTGCGAGCGGTAACCACGCCGAGCATGATAGCATTTAGTGTTGTATATTAGCTTCGCTCTAGCTTGCTCAGCTCTGCTTGATTGTGCTCAGCTATTGCTCTATCACTTGCCAAGTACATGCTTGATATGCTTGTAAGTACACCTAAAGGGGGGTGAATAGGTGTACGGCTAATCTAATGAACAAAATGCGGAATTTAAAAACTAAATTGCAACACCTAATGAACAAAATGCGGAATTTAAAAACTAAATTGCATCATACTTAATGTAACCAACGAGTGTAGCCGAATTCCCGGTGAAGGGCTCTGGACTAACTCCTCTTGATTCCTTTGAATAAGAGTTGAGGTGCTATATGAAGCTCTCGTGGTTAAACACAAGTGAGGCACGCACAAACAAGCCAAGCATATAATATATAAATGAACAATATGAAATTAATGCAAGGAACAATATAAAAGAGAGAGAGAGTTAGAGTCAATGGATCAAACGCAAACACCAAGATTTGTTTCGAGGTTCGAGTACCCAGCTCTACGTCCCCGCCTTCACACAGAAGGATTTCCACTAACTTGTCCACACAGGACTCCCACACAGGGAACCTCTACTGAGGATTTGGGGCAAATACAACCGGGAGTACACAACTCCTCTCTCGACCGAATACAACCTCTCACTAGAGGCAATGCACAACCAACACAAAAATCACCTCACACAAGAGAGGTAGGCACTTAGCCAATACAAATCAATCACCTCACACTTGAGGGATTCCAACACAAACTCCACCTCTCACTAGAGGGAGCCAACCACAACTTCCACAATCACCTCACAATAGAGGGATACCAAATCAATCTCCTCTCACTAGAGGGATATCACAAAGAAGGAAGTTTACAACTTTGGTGGTTTTCACAACCACAAACTAATTTTCTCACAAAAATAAAAATCCTATAGATAGGTTAGCAAGATAAGCTCAAGTGTACAAAATAAAGAGTTTGGAAACAAAAACACAAAGAGAAATACTTGGGAAAACAACTAGAATAAGATTGAAATGAAGATCAAAAGTGTTGGCCCAAAGGCCTTCCACTCTAGTTTTGATGATGATTAACTCATGTAGTTATGTGTACTAATAATCTTGTGATTTTAGTTTCAGATCTTTAATCAAGATATTAGTTGGTGTTTGCTTCAAAACTCCGTGATCCGGACATTTTCACATGATGTTTCCAGAGCCCGAGCATCAAGATCATATATAGCACTCGTTGGAGTCAAGCTCGGTGGATGGAGTTTTGGATCGAGTCGGCTTGGAGACGGCGCTCTACAAGAAGACCTCGGTACCTAGTTTAGTTTTGTGTTTTAGATCCATATGTAAAGATTAGAATAGTATGATATGCTAAAGTTCACAACACACACATGTTTCATGTTTTGAACTTGGTTTTCGGTTTGATTGGTTTAACCGATCTTGGTTTTCATGAATAGATAAGTATCAAAACAAGTTTACATGTGTTTATGTATATTAGATATGTTCTATATACATGTATGCTTCATATCCTAGAAAAACTTAATTTGATATACCTATTCATGTGTTTTAGGTTTTGTGTTTTAACAAAACATATTTTGGTAATTAAAGACAAAAACAATGATATGTATATGTTTCATGTATATTGAATTTCTATCCATATGCATCATGCTTCAAAGTATTTAAATATCATGTTTTTGTACTTGAATGAGTTTTGGAAAAATCAGATTTCCTATTGAAAAATCTAAGTTTGGAAAAATACGGTTTTTGGTTTTCGGTAATATTTCTTTAACACAAAAATGGTTCAAAATATTTGAAATTTGTGTTGAAATTTTTAACACAAGTTTGTATATCAATATAAAATGATAAAACTATTTTTGTGGATTTTTAGAAGATTTATGGGAATTTTTAGAATTATTTAAAACCAGTTTTTCTGTCCCAAAACAGAACCTGCCAGGCTCTGTCGGTTGACCGGACTAGGAGCCGGTCGACCGTAGCGGTCGACCGGACGTTCACGGATATGTGCACGCAGCCAGCCCATTGAGCCGGTCGACCGAGCGGTCGACCGACTGTGAGCAACCCACTCTCGGGTTTGCTCCGGTCGACCGGACGGTCGACAGGCCAGAGAGCCGTTGCTCTCTGGTTCAGGGCGCGGTCGACCGGTAGTTGCTAACGGTCAAAAATTGACCGTTGGCCGGTCGACCTGCCGGTCGACCGGAAGGTCAAAACTGGCCTTATTTGCTGCCAACGGCTAGTTTTGAAAAGAGGCTTTATATACCTTATTTGAGAGAGGTTTTCACTAAGAATTTTTGGGCTAAAATTTCTGAGCTTTCTCTAGTGCTTATACAAGTTTGAAAAGAGTTTCTTTATTCCAAAAAGATCAATCTTTATTGTTTTTAAAGTGTTTCATTTTTCAAAGAAAAATAGTTTTTTGGGAATTTGTTTTGGTCTAATCATTCTATATCTTTGTGGAGATTTTCCAAGTGATTTTTCTTTGTTTTAAACACTTTGTTTTCCATACCTGAGCTTCATTCTATCCTATCTATAGGGTCTTTGTGGGAAAATGAGATTGGTTTGTGATCTTTTGATCACCAAGTTGTAAACCCTATTCTTGCTTGGCTTTGTGCCTTTTCCCTCATAGTGTTGAGGAGGTTGTGCAAGTGGGTTGCATCCCTCTAGTTGTGAGGTGATCCTTGTGTAGCTTTGTGCTTATCCCTCAAGTTGTGAGGTGATTGTTTTGGTTGGCTTGGTGCTTTGCCTCTAGTGAGAGGTTGTGGTTGTAAAGAGAGGAGTTGGGTACTCCCAGTTATTGTATTGCCCCAAATCCTCGGTGGAGGTTCCCTATGTGGGAGTCCTTTGTGGACAAGCTAGTGGATTCGAAATCCTTCTGGGTGAAGGCGGGAATGTAGAGCTGGGTGCTCGAACCTCGAAACAAATCTTGTTGTTTGCGCTTGATCCATTGACTCTTACTCTCTCTCTCTCTCTCTTTACTTTGTGCATTGATTCATATTGCTTTATCATATACTTGCTTGTGTGTTGTTGCAATTAGTTTTTAAATTTCGCATTTAGTTCATTAGATTAGCATTATCACCTATTCACCCCCCCTCTAGGGGATTTCAAAAAGCAATATCCCAAATATCCAATTTTTCTTTGATTTTTCCAACCCTTTAAAACAAAATAAAATCAAATCTTTAAAGCTCTAAAACTCTTTTGAAACTTGAGATAAAACTCTAGAGAATGGGAGAATTTTGCTCTTGGAAGTCTTATGAAAAACCAATCTCAAATGGGGTATAAATAGGCCCCAAACAATTCTGCCCGTTGGCTGGCAGAAAGGTCAGTTTTGACCTTCCGGTCGACCGGCCGGTCGACCGGCCAACGGTCAAAAATTTGACCGTTGAGCCTGCTGGTCGACCGCCTGGTCGACCGCGCCCAGAACCAGAGAGCAACGACTCTCTGGCCGGTCGACCGCCTGGTCGACCGGGACAACCCGAGAGTGGGTTGCCTTCAGTCGGTCGACCGGCCCAAAGGGCTGGCCTGCGTGCACGTCCTTGTGCATGTCGGTCGACCGGTCCGGTCGACCGACTCTGGGTCCGGTCGACCGGCCCGGTCGACCGCCAGAGCCGGCAAGGCTAAAAACAGGATTTGAAAACTGGTCTTTTATTTATCAGATAAATCCCATAAAATTCTCCAAAAATTCACAAAAATAAGTTCTTAAATACTCTTTGAAATACAAACATGTGTGAAAAAATTCAACACATATTTCAAACAATTTGAACTATTTTTGTGACTTACAAATTTTGCCGAAAACCAAAAACGGTATTTTCTAGAAACCAAACTTCTAAAGGAAAATACGGTTTTTCTATAAACTTGTATAAATACAAAAACGTGATATTGAAACAACTTGAAGCATGTTGTATATGGATATAATCCAATATACATGAAAGATATATATATCAATGTTTTTGACTTAAAATCCAAAAATACTTTTGTTAAAATACCAAAACACCAAACTCATGAAATAGATTATCAAACTAAGTTTGTATAAATAGTTGAAGCATACATGTATATAGAACAAATCTAATATACATTAAACCATGTAAACTTATTTTGATTCTATCTATTCATGAAAACCAAGATCGGTTAAACCAAAAATCGAAAACCAAAACATGAAACTTAAACAAGTGTGTGTGTTGTGAACTTGAGCATATCACACTATCTAATCTTTAACAATAGATCTAAAACATAAACTAAACAAAGTACCGAAGTCTTCTTTCAAATCGTCATCTCCAAGTCGACTCGATCCAAACGTGATACACCGAGCTTGACTCCAACGAGTGCTAGATATGAACTTTGACGCTCGGGCTCTTGAATCACCATGTGAAAGCTCCAAAACATCTTTGTTGAAGCTAATCACCTACTAATATCTTGGTTAAGTATCTGAAACTAAACATCGCAAGATTATTAGTAAACTATAACAACATGAGTTAATCATCATCAAAACTAGAGTGGAAGGCCTCCGGGCCAACAATCTCCCCCTTTTTGATGATGACAAAACTCATAGAGTTATATATGCATGGATTAAACTTAAGCTTCACGGAAGCTCCCCCTTAACTCATGCATAACGATAAACAATAAATATATGCAATGAATACTAAACATGAATATGCATCAATATGCATAAAATAATGAAATGAACATGCTCTTGATACCAAAATTTTAAAATAAATTCCTTTTCCTTTTTGAAATAAACATGTTCTTAAATAATTGCTCTTGATACCAATAAAAATTTCAATTTGAAAAAATTTTATCAATAAAAGCAATAAAAGCTTTTGATACCAATCAATAAAAACTCTTGTACCAATTGAAAGATAATCAATAAAAGCTCTTGATACCAACAATAAAAATTTTAACAAAAGTACTTGATACCAATAAAACAAAACAACAAAATATGTTCTCTTGATATCAATATCAACAAAACATCAAAACATCAAACAAACATTCTTGATACCAATATGAAACAAACTTTGGTATAAACTTACAAATAAACAATAAAAACATGCATATAAACTCAAATATTTCTCCCCCTTTTTGTCAATCATCAACAAAGAGGTCAAAGAAAATAATAAAACACTATTCTCCCCCTTTTTGTCTTAAACAAAAAAATCTCAATTAGGGGTGAAATCAAATCAAAACATTATGATACTAATTGAAAAAAAATATATCAATTTTGTGCATCATGATATCAATAAAGCATACCAATTGAAAGTACATAAAACAAATATTTTTAATTTAAATAAACATGTCTATAATTTACCAATTGTAAGTAATTAAAACATGTTGAAGAAATTAATCAAAAATTTTAATATCAATAGAATGATGTAAACATATATGTAATCTTGATATCAATATTAAAGATTAGTACCAATAGAAAGTAATTTTTCATTAGGAGCATATGATACCAAAATAATCAATATTATTTTTCAATCATTTTTTTAACATAAAGTGTGGGAGTAAAATACTAAAGGTAAACAAAACCAATTAAAAAGTGAAATACGAATTTTCTCCCCCTTTATGAAATACCAAATAAAATGATGCATAAGCTTGTATAAGATACCAATTGAAAATTAATCAATTGAAATATAATAGTCATTTAAGAAATCAAGCTTAACATAACTAAAATTTGTGCTCAAAGATATAGAGATATAGTAAGCACAAATAAAGCATATATATATGTATGGAAAATTGGATACCAATCGAAATTGATACTATTTGAAATGTAAGCATACATATATAGAAACATATATGAGTATACAAAAAGAATGTCTATAGTGATACCAATTGAAAAGATCCAATGATACCAATCGAAAACATAATAAGATCAAGTGTATAACTCATATTTCCTACCACCCATTTCATGCACATGTTTAAAAAAAAATTTCAATAATAAGCATAGAAGGCATGGTCGCCCAACCAACCGCCCTTCAATGGGTAGGGGTTTTCAAAAATAAGTTTGAAAATATAGTATGTTTGAAAAACTCTACCATAATGAAGAATACGAACTAGTTATATGAAAAATTTATAAACTAGCACGAAATCCTTCAAGCAAGTAATAAAACAAAAATATATTTCATGAAATATGAAAATCACTCAACAGTTGACACTCAAAAGATATAAAGCTCATATAAGACTTATGAAAATAAAATCATGAGAAAATCTCAAATAATGTGAGTGTATAAGAGTTATGTGAATGACATAGTCATGAAATTAGGCAATCAAGCTCAATAAGAAATTCCTTAAAACATGAAAGCCATCAACACTAGAATTCTTCAAAGGTATATGTATGTCATGTACAAACTAAAGTATACATACATATTCAAATATAAACGAGTCCACAAAAGTATATGCATGAAGGCAAGTGGCTCAAGGATGTATATATATAGCTATTAATTTGGAAAAAATAGACATATACATGAAGTTAAAACACAAACATGAAAAATATGCACAAAATGGGAATACAAGTCAAAATGTTTGAATCATCAAAACTAGACTATACTAGTACATCTAATAAGTACAAATGAGCGTTCAAGCACAAACATATAATGATCTATTTATGGCTCACTAGTTGTACAAGTATATATCCACGTTTTAATGAAAACTAACATCTAAATGAGTAATCAAAACATGAAACATAGAAATCAAAACAAAACTCATAAACATCCATATGATCTTTATGTACATGCACATGCATTAGATCTAGGACATACTCATTAGTTAAAATAAAGTAAGAACACTAAATATAAATCCATATAAACATGGGTGTCTCAAATACTAATCATGTATATCACTAATCTAATAATCATGGCATATGACATAATGAACATTAAAACATGACATGCTAGAAATCAACAATAAGATAAGCATGTAAACATATGAGGAGTTAGAGATCGTTACCAAAATCATGAGGGCAACTCTCTATGTCTCCAAAATAAGGTGGTCCTCCCACCAAACTCCCTTTGGAAGTGATGCATCCAAAAAGTCCTCTTTAAGCTTGGAACACATCCACCTCAAGGCACCATCACTCTCACGTCATGTGAGAGCCCACACCTACATCAAATAAAATAGGAGTGGTCTTTGGTACCCACACTCTTTTGGGTCCATGGGGGTTAGCTCCTTTCCTAACCCAAACAAACTTAGTTGCTAAATTTGAATCATATATACGATCATAACAAAATTTAGCAAGGTGGCCCTTATGTCCACAATGTGTACAAGTGTACACATGAGCATACATCGTGTTATGAGTGTGAACGTGGGAAGCATGTGTATGCCGTGTATGGTGTGCATGCATAGAAAGAACTTGTTTCTTTCGAAACAAAGATTCTAAACGTGAGTAGTTCATAGCACAATGGCTCAAAGTGGAGCCCAAACAATCCACACTCTTCTTTAACAAACAAATATCATTATCAATCCTAAAAGAAGAGGTGCATGCAATAGGTGAGCTAGAATGTGAAGCTACACTAGCATGGCAAACATGAGAGTCTAAATCATTTTTCAAAGAAACATTTTTATTTAAAACAATTTCCAATTCCTTTGAAATAGAAGCAATTTTATTTTCAAGGAATCATTCTCTTTTACAACAAAATCAAGTTTTGCAGTTAAAGACTCATTTTTCTTCAAAACTTCATTGCAATCATTTTTATTTTTCAAAATCTTGTTTTCATTTAAAACAAGCTCAAGTTGGGTTTTCAAAGAGTCACACTCATTTGAAATCTCAGCCTTCTCTTGTAAAGCCAATTCAAGTTTTGAAAACAATATTTTCTTTTGTTAACTTACAAGTTTTCTTTTTCAAAACTTTATATTTTTCAAGGAGGTTCTCACAAACAATAGATAACTCTTCATTTAATGCATCGGCATCCATACTATCAAGATCATTAAATGAAGTGCTAGCACTATCTAGTTGAGTGTCCGAAAGTACCTCAAGAGAGTCATTCCCTTGGACCATGTAGCATCGTTGTTCGGATTCATCCTCACTAGATTCCTTCTCCATTTGGATTGGCAATTGAGGCTCAGAGGAGGTCAACGTATTCCACACTGCAAAGGCGGAATCACAGTTAGAAACCATAGTAAGATATTCTTTATTTAGCGGGCTTCTAAGCACCTCAAGGGCTTGTGCATTGGCCTCTATATGCTTGTTATTACCAAGATAGGATTTCTTGGTAGCAGTAAGGAAAACATGTAAGCCTAGGGTTTGTAGGTACATACTCATCCTAAATTTCCACATGTCAATATTGGAAACATCGAACATGGGAGGTATCAAGCAATCCATGAGTGTGTGTAAACAATATACGTGTGCAAATGCAAATGATAAATTAGCAAAATCAAGATCACACTCCTAGGTAGTTAAACCTAATATCAGGAGCGTAGGCTCTGATACCAATTGTAAGTACACCTAGAGGGGGGGTGGATAGGTGTACGGCTAATCTAATGAACAAAATGCGGAATTAGAAACTAAATTGTAACACACTTACTGTAACCAACGAGTGTAGCCGAATTCCCAGTGAAGGGCTCTGGACTAACTCCTCTTGATTCCTCTGAATAAGAGTTGAGGTGCTATATGAAGCT
Source organism: Agave tequilana (assembly GCA_038442645.1). Classification (NCBI taxonomy): domain Eukaryota; kingdom Viridiplantae; phylum Streptophyta; class Magnoliopsida; order Asparagales; family Asparagaceae; genus Agave; species Agave tequilana. Next base: position 82,189 of record JAVJIF010030722.1, on the reverse strand, counting down.
CTCGTGGTTAAACACAAGTGAGGCACACACAAACAAGCCAAGCATATAATATATGAATGAATAATATGAAATGATGCAAGGCACAATATAAAAGAGAGAGAGAGAGTTAGAGTCAATGGATCAAACGCAAACATCAAGATTTGTTTCGAGGTTCGAGCACCCAGCTCTACGTCCCCGCCTTCACACAGAAGGATTTCCACTAACTTGTCCACACAGGACTCCCACACAGGAAACCTCTACTGAGGATTTGGGGCAAATATAACCGGGAGTACACAACTCCTCTCTCGACCGAATACAACCTCTCACTAGAGGCAATGCACAACCAACACAAAAACTACCTCACACAAGAGGGGTAGGTACTTAGCCTTTACAAATCAATCACCTCACACTTGAGGGATTCCAACACAAACTCCACCTCTCACTAGAGGGAGCCAAACACAATCTCCACCTCTCACTAGAGGGAGCCAACCACAACTTCCACAATCACCTTACAATAAAGGAATACCAAATCAATCTCCTCTCACTAGAGGGATATCACAAAGAAGGAAGTTTACAACTTTGGTGGTTTCCACAACCACAAACTAATTTTCCCACAAAAATAAAAATCTTATAGATAGGATAGCAAGATAAGCTCAAATGTAGAAAATAAAGAGTTTGGAAACAAAAACACAAAGAGAAATACTTATGAAAACAACTAGAATAAGATTGAAATGAAGATCAAAAGTAATATCCCAAATATCCAATTTTTCTTTGATTTTTCCAACCCTTTAAAACAAAATAAAGATCAAATCTTTAAAGCTCTAAAACTCTTTTTGAAACTTGAAATAAAACTCTAGATAATGGGAGAATTTTGCTCTTGGAAGTCTTATGAAAAACCAACCTCAAATGGGGTATAAATAGGCCCCAAACAATTCTGCCCGCTGGCTTGCAGAAAGTTCAGTTTTGACCTTCTGGTCGACCGGCCAGTCGACCGGCCAACGGTCAAAAATTTGACCGTTGAGCCTGCCGGTCGACCGCCTGGTCGACCGCGCCCAGAACCAGAGAGCAACGGCTCTCTGGCCGGTCGATCGCCCGGTCGACCGGGACAACCTGAGAGTGGGTTGCCTTCAATCGGTCGACCGGCTCAAAGGGCTGGCCTGTGTGCACGTCCTTGTGCACGTCGGTCGACCGGTCCGGTCGACTGACTTTGGGTCCGGTCGACCAGCCCGGTCGACGACCAGAGCCTGGCAGGGCTAAAAACAGAATTTGAAAACTGGTCTTTTATTTACCAGATAAATCCCATAAAATTCTCTAAAAATCCACAAAAATAAGTTCTTAAATACTCTTTGAAATACAAACATGTTTCAAAAAATTCAATACATATTTCAAACAATTTGAACCATTTTTGTGACTTACAAATTTTGTCGAAAACCAAAAACGGTATTTTCTAGAAACCAAACTTCTAAAGGAAAATACGGTTTTTCTATAAACTTGTATAAATACAAAAATATGATATTGAAACAACTTGATGCATATTGTATATGGATATAATCCAATATACATGAAAGATATATATATATATATCAATGTTTTTGACTTAAAATCCAAAAATACGTTTTGTTAAAATACCAAAACACCAAACTCATGAAATAGATTATCAAACTAAGTTTGTATAAATAGTTGAAGCATACATGTATATAGAACAAATCTAATATACATTAAACCATGTAAACTTGTTTTGATTCTATCTATTCATGAAAACCATGATCGGTTAAACTAAAAATCGAAAACCAAAACATGAAACTTAAACAAGTGTGTGTGTTGTGAACTTGAGCATATCACACTATCTAATCTTTAACAATGGATCTAAAACATAAACTTAACAAAGTACCAAAGTCTTCTTGTAGATTGTCGTCTCCAAGTCGACTCGATCCAAACGTGATCCACCGAGCTTGACTCCAACGAGTGCTAGATATGAACTTTGACGCTTGGGCTCTTGAATCACCATGTGAAAGCTCCAAAACATCTTTGTTGAAGCTAATCACCTACTAATATCTTGGTTAAGTATCTGAAACTAAACATCACAAGATTATTAGTAAACTATAAATACATGAGTTAATCATTATCAAAACTAGAGTGGAAGGCCTCTGGGCCAACAATGTTAACACTTGACATGCTTTCACTTGATACCTACCATCTACATGCTAATACCTGACACCTGTCTGTATCACTTGACAACTGATGTGTCATCACCTGATACCCGACTTGCTACTTGACACTTACTTCTTATTCTGACATGACTTACTACTTGCCTCTTGAAATATTAATACTTGACCTGTGATTATCACATTTACGGGAATACTATACTTGTTTTCCTGTATTACATGCAGTGACTTGAATCTTGTACTTGTTATCCTGTATTATATATATAAAGTGACCTGAATCTATTGTACTCATGTACTCTTGAACTCCTGATCATGTCTTGCACCTGCTTTTCCCATAGATTGGCAATTACTTAATAAATCATAAAAGGAACAACTTGCATCGGGTCGGGGGAAACTTGCGGCTATCAATATATGTTCGTATTTACAGTGGTACTAGGTATGTTGTGCAACTAAAACTTCTGGTCTGACCTGTGGGCCTCCAGGCGACCGAGGGGAGCGCTGGCTCCCTCCTTCCTGGTACTATCTTGATAAAAGGCATCCTATATGACCCTCCTGATCGCCTTGCGGCAGGTTTCGTCCACCAGCAACGGAACAATCCTGGGCCGTGGTCCCGGGTATGTACGGGACCCACTGTAAACATTATTCGTCGACCCCCGTTGGTTTTCAATAACAATCTTGCTTTACTCAGATGTGGATATATGTGCGCTGGGATGCTAGTTCACATATCTAGACATCAGGGTAAGACGAGTAATAATAATAATAATGAAAGATGCCAGCTATGCATCCGTAGTATGCTTTACCATGATTGATTGTATCGGGTTTTACTTCGAATTTCTGGTTTTATGATTATTATACTATACCTGCTTACATCCTGCTTCACCACCCGTGTTCTATTCCATTAGTCTTTTACTCTTATCTAATCATACTATGAGTCTTCCCTACTTGATATCATTTGCTGTATATCTACTTGCTCCTGCATGCTTGTGCCTACGACACGGTTTTCATGTTTATGATTCAGATTTATTGATATACGTGTGCTTACCTATGCTCGTCATCTGGTTTTGCATCACCACTCGCCAGGGAGTTCTGACTCCTCTGGATCCTCATGTCTAGGTTTTGGAGCTTGGAGCGTATGGATTCTCCCAGTTGCTGATCAGAGTGGCATAGCGGTAGCGTGGATCTCCAACAGACCGTCCAGAGCCCCATCCTTCCAGGCCCCCCTGTTCGGCTCTAGAGTTCTTCTGCTATGACTCTGAGCCACCTTTTGTTCTATTCATACTTGTACCATCCTTTGTATTCTCGCAATTGCGCCATATTGGTGATGTAATATTCTTATAATATTGTGTCACATCTGGTGATAACTTTGTAATTGTACTCATATGTTGGAATGTATATTACACCACGTGCTTCCATACTCTGATTCTTGCCTGTACTGATGCTTAGCGTATATACGTGAGGGTATTTCTGACCTGCGTATATACGTTGCAGTGACGTCCCCGTACCCACCGGATCGGGGCGTTACACTCACTAACCCAAGCCTAACTAAAAATGAGTAGACGTTGGCCCTAGGGACATCTCGGACTCAATTAGGAGATTGTCCTAAGGGGAAAGGTGTTGGAATTTGACTCCTGCCAAATCAGTGTCTAGGAAGGGGATTAAGGGCCGAAAGGCCGAAGGTTGGTGGTTACTTAATTAAGGAACGTCTTTGACGGATAACCTCCCACCAATCTTGCCCTGACCTGGCTGATTAGCTTGTGGTCAAAGTCTACATTATACCTCCTATGGACAGTCTAACTAGTTAGGAGTCGTCTAGGTCAAAGGTCTACCCTAACTTATGTTAGAATTTTTTTCTTTTTTGTTTGCTTATTTGTTTGTTTTTTTCTTTGTTTGTGTTTTATTGTGTGATATGGCTTATAACAACAATTTTTTCAATTTTAATGGTAATCCATATTACACACCAACCTCTTTTTCGGATATTATCAACCCGGCATATCATAACTTTAACCAACCTAGTGTGCCGGATTGGTCTTATCCGAATCAATATAGCCCATGCCCCTAATTTTATTACCATAATTTCCAAAATAATTTCAACTCTTCACAGAGTCAGTGGGGATTCACCTCCCCCGAGTCCAATTTTCAACCAACTTGTCCTCCTTATCCAACTTGTCCACAATATTTCCAAGATTCATACTCAGTTCCACCAGTCCAAAATAGAAAACCATCAATTTTGAAAATGAGTATGTGTGAGTCCAAAAAAAAAAATCACAAAATCTGATGGACTCACAATTTCACCACCAATTCCAAAACAACACTTCATCTTTTCAACAAAACGATGAACCAATCAACTATGAAAAGATACTTGAAGTCATGACTCAGCTCAAAATGCTCGTAATCATGACATAGATATGATGGTCCAAACTCTACGTTCTTACTGTTTGGCCAGTTCTGATGTTGTTAACCATTCTGTTAGAGTCGAAGAGTCATGTTGTTTTAAAAAATAAGGTTTCATTTCAGCACAATCATTTGAACTTGCCCAAACTCTAAATTTTGAAAGTGACATTGACAGTTTGGCAAGTTATTCCTTTCTTAAAATTGAACTTGAGAATAAATATGATCATGAACCTCAACTTAGTGATTCAATTCTACTTCCTGATTCAATTATGACTCCAGTGTCTTCACCTGATTTCAATTTTTTTCCCGAGTCCACATTGAATCCTGTGCCAATTCATAATGAAATTGAATCGCCCATCTTTGATGATCATCATATTGAACTTGACCAATTTCATACTTTTGAAAGTCCCATTGACATATTGGCAAGTTCTCATTTTTATGAAATTGAACTCAATGAGAAATGTGACCTAGATTCTCAATTTTGTGATCCAGTTCAAATTCCCGAATCAATATTGACTCCTGTTTTGTTATCTGACTTGAGTAATATTTTAGAGTCAGTTTTGATTTTCACACCTGTCATTCTTGAACTCGAATCACCAATATTAAATCGCATTCCATTGTTGGGAAATGAATGTGGACTTGAGTTTCAACTTCTTGATTTGGATCCACTTCCTGAACTAATATCGACTCCTGAACCTTTACTTGACTTAAGTTATTTTTCTGAGTCAGTATTAGTTCCCATACTTCCAAAATCCAAGTCAATCATTCCATCTTTTCAAACTCCATTTTGGGACAAGGTGGTTGACAAAATTGACTCCGAAATTACTTATGGAATTTGAAAATTAGATGGGGTCAAATTTTTAATAAAAATCCTTCATGTATACATCATTTTAGTGGGTTATATTAGAGAGATTTCTGGTGGGTTCCTCTGAACTCCACAAAAAGTCGATTGGGTCGCATTTCGTGGACCAATCAGATCACCACCGGAACCACCACCTTAAGGTAATATTTCCTTCCCTTTCTTCTTTTTCATGCATCTATGCATTAATTCATACATTGAGGATAATGCATGAGAGAGGTGTGGGGAAGGGTTCTAACATAACTTAGGTTTTTCTTTTTATTAAAAAAAAATTAACATTTTCTTTACTTTTAAAAACTTTTTGAATATAGAAACAATATTTTGACATATTTTTTGTAAGATATGGAGTTAATTTTAAGGAATAGGAAAATCAAAATTAGGATTTCTTATACTTGGTCAAAATAAGATTATTTGTTTGATTTCTAGGGTTAGGAAGATAATTTATCAAAGTAATTTAGTCTTGATCTTTACCTTGATGAAATATGCACACTTCATACACTTACACACTTAGGGTTCAAAAACAAAGATTCTTATGCCTTATAAAAAAAAAGATGAACAAATCTAATTATTGATTAGTTAGGTGCTTTGGCCTAAGTAAGCCTTGGTATTTATGCGAAAGATGATTAGATAAGTTTGAGAAAAAAATATATATATATCAAAAAAAATACTTTGATTAAGCTGGGTATTTGTGCCTAATAAAGCATAAGTATTCATGCCTAAAAGTGGTTCATATAATAAAATCCTCAGTTTTGTGGCCTTGTTTGCTCGAGTCCTTAAGTCCTTAGGGTGTTTTCTCACCCGGTGCCCTAAGACCGTTTGGTTTGGGAGTCATCAATTAAAGGCTTATTACATGGGCAGATTAGAAAGCCTAATAGAACTAAGGAATAATACCACCAAATATATATAGATATAAATAAGGCATAAGAGTTAGAGTTAAAGAACCCTTAGTCAAAATTTTCACAGTCACAAGGTGCATATGACTTAGGGTAAAGTAATAGACTAGATGAGAAGTACAATTTGACTCCTTACTTTGATTGATAACAAATTTTTGAATAGAGACTAAGTTTGGGAATGAAAAATTCAGTTTTCCTATAACTTAGATTACTTAAATCTTACAATAATATTTCAAATAATTTTCTCTTTCAAAATGCTTTTCAAAAATACTAACTCTTTGATACTCTTTCTTTATGGATTTTGTGGGTGCAATCCATTGAAAACCCTTACGAGACAAAACTCGTCCTCTAGGGGGAACCTAGAGGTTTAACGGCTTGTTGCACATGCTCAGTGCAATCGCGTAACCTGCGAAAGTGGTCTAATAATCTTGGATTTAGTTTTGTTGATTTGCTCGAGGACGAGCAAAAGATAAGTGTGGGGGTGTGATCGTATATATATTTTTGTATTTTTTTCATTACACTCCTACATTTATTGTGTAATAATTCTGTTAATTTTCTTATCTTAAATATCTATTTTGCAGGAGATAATAATAAAGAGAAAGAAGATTAAACCAAATAAATACCAGTTAAAATCAAATTTAAGTGGACCTATTTGGTTAGCTGAGGATGATCCCAGATCTAGTTAGAACAAATCAAGGATTGGGACAAATGAACAGCTGAAGATTGTTGACACTTAAAAAAGACAAGATTCTTATTGGTCCGAACAATGTCTAAACTTGTTGACATTTACAAAAGACAAGTGACAGACGAGCTGAAGACCAGTTTTCACCCATCTCCAAGGGACAAGGAAGCAACTTGGACTCCACTGATCCAGCAAGCAGACAGTGAACCCAGATTGTTTCTAAACAGACCTCAGCAGGTCTCAAGATGCTAGCACTTAGCATCGCATGAGCCCAAAGGGATAGCCTCGTTTGAGAGGCTAATATCACTCGACCTCGCCAAGAAGCCAACTGACAGCCTCGCCAAGAAGCCAACTGACAGCCTCGCCGAAAAGCCTCTTTTTCGGACTTCGCCAAGAATTGCCTCTAGCTCCGCCACGAGCTCAATGCGGGCAGCACCATTATTGATCTGCCACGGTCAACCTTTGACCAATCAAATCTCCGGATGAGATCGGATCCAATCAGATCAAATCCAATTAAGATCAAATCAGAGATCAAATTTGGCATTTGATTGCCGCAATCTCTTGACTCTTCTAAAAACGAGTAAGAAGATCAGGGAAAATCCTCCAACGATATGGAAAGGATCAAAATAGATCAAGAGGATCAACCGACCTGCCAATTCTAGCTCCGCAGAAGCTATCCTAGCCTCGCAGCAAGGCTAATTTCCAGATTTAAACAGATTTGATTCAATCTGTTTCCATATCTTCAAGGGACGATTATACCCTTGCTCTCCCTATAAATAGCCCGCCAGGGGTACAAGGAGAGGGGATCGATGAATCGAGATCGATCAATCGAGAGAGATCAATAGAGATCAATAGAGACAGAGAGACATAGAGAGAAGACTCCACAAGCAGAGGCTTCTTCACAAAGCACCGTGCGCTCTCGAATTCAGAGACCTTTTAGAGAATTGCTTTCTCTATTCAGGGTGTTGATACCCTAACATCGTCCTTCTTCTCAAGGAACCTCCGGAACTAGGCGAGAAGGAATTCCTTATTGAAGGCGATTTTGAGAAGCAACAAGAAGGGTTCTACCAACCTTCTGTTCTCTGATTCCCCGAACCAGGCGAGAAGGGAATCTCATCGCTCGCATCGTCAAAGGGACAAAGTGGTCGTGCGCTGACCAGACTTCTATCGGCACACTTCTCCAGAATCTCTGAGGAGATCTACTTGTAATCTTTTAAGAATACTTGTAATTTAGCTCCTCAACCCTTTTTTTTTGTAAGTTTTCCCCCTTTGCAAACATAATGGAAAACAAGATGGCGACTCCGCTGGGGAAGAAATTCTCCACTGCCGAGAATCAAGTGTCGCAATGCGACGAACAGACCTTCGGGTCTAACTCTGAATTCAAAAAAGCCGGTGCAGCCAGAGCCCCTCTGGCTAAATCTTCAAGGAAAGTCTCTATGGAGACTGAAAAGGTTCTCTACGGACCTACTGCGGTTATTTGGCGCAACAAGGGAGCACGTCCGCAGTCTGATTCCTTTACTTGTGAGAACTTGGTGGTTCAGTTCGATCAAGGAAGATTTGAAGAAGTCCTCTCTGGGGGTGGCCCAACGCTTCAAGCACGGAAGCATAGGAGGGTTTCCACGACCAAGGTTTCAAATCAGAAACCGGAAGCAGAATTCTGCCAACACCCCTCAGCCTCGTGTGTGGCTAATCAGGTTCCTTACGAACCTAAGTCTCCTCTGCCAAGGCGGGTATGGAGGCCTAAACAGAAGTCTTCGACCGAAGCTTCAGGCGTAGCTACGCCTAAACCGCGCCTCTCTCGTGAAGAAAAAGGCAAGATGCCTGTCTGCTCCAATCATAAAGTTACAACGGCAATCATACCGTTGTCCAATTCAAGAGCAGCAATGCCTCGCGCCGGCCTCGTCCTCATGAGCAGAGCCACTGCACCACAGCGTACGCGCAGGGTTCATGACCGCAAAGCCGAAGCCAAAGTACCATATAAGGCTAATTGCCTTCGCAGCAGCATAGCGGGTAAAGCACCGCAGCGTGCTCCGCTTTCCAGTGCGTCAAGCACTAAGTTCGCGTCTAATGGCGAAGCTAGAATCAAAGCACTATTCAGTGCTAATCCCGTCTGCAAGGATAAAAGAAGCAGGACGTCGCCCTATGTGCGATCCAAAAGAGCCTTTGCGCTCGATCGCAGGGACCCAACCGGGTTCGATTTGAGGAAATTGTTGACGGATAGACAAACCTCTTCCCTCTATTGCCAACACAGGGGATGTCAACTGCTGACACTCCACTCGGTCCACTGCCGGTTGGGACCAATCTCCGCCACGCCTCCAAGACGACGGTCAGTTTTTGATCAACTATCGGTACAAGCCCCGGTGAAATATCGCAAAAGGAGCATCTCGCGAGATCTACCCTCTGCATCCGTCAACATAACCAGAAGAGGACGAGAGTCCCCAGATCCAGACTACAGCCCAGGCTTAGGCGAAGTCTTGATGCATGAAGAAGGTGTCTTCTGAAACACCAGATCCAGGGTGGCGATACCCTACACTTATGAACAGCCTTCCTCCTCGACGGCCCTAGCCCCGCCAGAGCCCAGGAGATCACTCCAATCATCGGACGAAGAAGATGAAGATAGTGGGTACGCCTCTTCGGCGACAGTCAGTTCGGTGCGAACAGACAGAGCATCAGTCAATATGGCTGATAACGTCAACGACGATTTTCGTCGGCGCCTGGAAGCTCAGGAGCAAACTTCCAGAACTCAGCAAGAGACCCTGGACAATATTCAGCAGATGCTCGCTCGACTCCTCAATAACCGGAATAACAATGATGCCGGGAGCAATCACGATGAGGAGGAACACTTCAGCAATGAGCAACCAAAGCCGGAGAAATCCAAGGAGGGTTCTTCCTTAGACACCGAAGTCCTTAAGGGCCTCCAAGCTCAAATCGCATCCCTAGCTCAGAGGGATGAATTAAACAAGGTAGGGGCAGTCCGTCCTTATCCGCTGGAGTGGGATTCGGTGCCATATCCACCGAAGTTCAAACCGCCAACGCTGTATACCTATGATGGAAAGAGCTCGCCAAATCAGCACATCTACTATTTCCGGTCTCAGACTGGTAATGTTATAAGCAATGACGCCATCATGGCTAGGCTATTCATTGGCACCTTAAAGGGGTGGCATTTGACTGGTTCTGAAGTCTTCCCCCAGATTCTATCAACTCCTGGATCGACCTGGAAACTCGATTCCTCTCTCGTTTCTATGAGGACGATACCGAAGTGACCATGGACAAACTCCTCTCCACTGTGCAGAGGAAGGGCAAATCTGTCCGTGACTACATTGAACGGTTCAGAAACTTATCCTTGATGTGCCCAGCAGGGATGCCATTACCCATGCTCTTGCAGACATGCAGACACAACTTCCTAGACCAAGTGGAAGTTCGTATGGGGGCTGTTAAAGCCCACACTTGGAAAGAATTGGTCGAACAAGCTGAGATAGCCGAGAAATCGGCTAAAAAGTTCGAACCATCCGCCCCTAGAGGCAAGTGGGGGATGAACAACAAAGGGCGTGGCGACCTACCGCAACCTTCTCAAGCTAAAGGCAAAGAGACTATGTCTGTGGAGTTATCCGGAGATGTGCAGTCGAAGGCCACGAAGAGCGGCTTCAACAATCAGGAGCCCAAGTTCCCTCTGAAGTAGTACTCGTTCAAAGACGATCAGGTGGTCACCATATTCCATCTGCTCCACAAAGGGAACAAAATGAAGCTGCCGGATGCGCGGCATCCCAATGAGATAGGGCGCACAAACGACCCTAAATACTGCCTCTACCACAGGATGGTCCACCATCCTACTGACAAGTGCTATGTTCTCAAGGATAGAATTCAAGCCTTGGTCGACGCCGGAGTTCTGACGTTGAAGACGGAGCAAAAGAAAGTCACTGCCAATATGGTGACTCTTGAGTTCGGCAAAGCTCCAAAGGTCACAGTTCCTGACGGGACTTATTCCGTCCCTGCGCCACGGTTGGAAGTCAAGCATCTTCCAGCTACAGCTCAAAACAATAAGGGTCTTGTTCCCTTAACATTGGAGACAGGAGAAGTCATGTGGATACATCCGGACCTCGTCCAAGACGTACAGCGGGATCCAAAGCAGCCCAACTCAAAGGGCAAGTCTTGCAATGTCATCTCCATTCTGCCAGACGGCGGCAATCTTACATCGGCTTCCCTTAGTGATTCTGAAGGAGAAAAGCATGCTTGCACAGCGAAAGCCGATGCGCCTCAACAGACGGGCACCCGATCCGGAAAATCATACTTGAGGCAGTATGAAAAGTCTACTGACGAGACACAACGGCAAACGATGTCAGTACAAATACCAGCATCCACTCCAATCCCAACCAAGGGAAAAGAGAAGCCTAAGGAGGTATGATTCGACCACGTGTTGAAGAAACCGCCAGGCCAAGGGTTTGATACACCCTTTCGCTTTGACATATTGGCTCAGCTGGCCAATATCCCAGCTCGTATCACTATACACGAGCTCCTTCGCCTCTCGAAAGAAACAAGAGAAGCACTCAGGGATGCGCTAGCCAATTCAGAATCCTTTCTGACATGCATGCCTGAGATCCCTAATGATGACGCCCAGTCTCCCTGCCCAGAATGTCATCATGCACAATCAAAGGTGCCCGCTATTACCTTCACGGCGGAAGATATGCTTCTCAAAGACAACAAGCATGATCGACCTCTGTATTACACCGGATATATCGGTTCAACATGCATTGAGCGGGTACAAGTCGATCCAGGGTCTGCACTCAGCATCATCCCCAAAAGGCTTCTCTACTTCCTCAGCATACCATTGTACAGGTTGTCCGCAACCACTACTATAATATACGGTTTCAACGCCGGGAGCAGTCATCCACTGGGGAAAATCTGACTCCGTTGCAGAATCGGGAGCCTGAAGTCAGAAGTGACGTGCTATGTCATTGATGCTGACACTTCATATAACCTGCTGCTGGGACGGCCATGGATCCATGCCAACTGGATCGTCCCTTCCACCCTCCATCAATGCTTCAAATATGTTGAAGATGACGCGACAGTACGAACTGTCTTCGCTGAAAAGCAACCCTTCAAAGGAGTGGAAAACTACTTCACTGACGCTCTCCTATATCAAGAGGCCGGTGGAGCACTTAAAGAATCGTTGCCGGACGATTATGAAAGTGGCAACGAGGCGGATTCAGAATCCGAAACAGGCATGCCAGCCATTCTGATTGGTGAACCAATTATAGCATGTCTCAATAATCCCCTATGTAATACTCCTTCATAGGATGAAGGAGAATGGGTAATTAATGATAATATTTCTTTTGATTATCCTGCGAGTATTGGGTCGATTAAATCCATTACGGATGGCTCTCTGCATGTGCCCGTACATAAGCCAAGTGTGGCCAGCACATCTATGGAAGCTATAGAAGGGGCCACACTGGTGATCCCTCCGTCCAAACAAGGTCAGCCGCCGATAATCTAGCCCGCAGAAGCCACTGATGAGGAACCATGGGCCCAGCAATTAGACCTTCAATGGGAAAAGCGATTCAAACTGCGCGAGCCGCCCACTGAAGACAAGGTGATGCAGGTCAATCTGGGTAGTCAAGACCATCCCAAACCCATCTTTATAAGTGAAAGCCTATCACTTACGGAAAGGGAAGAATTGATAATACTCGTAAGAGAGTATATAGACGTCTTCGCATGGAGCTACGAAGACATGCCCGGACTTGATCCACAGGTCGCTATGCACCGTCTAAACATCAAGCCTGACGTCAAGCCAGTCAAGCAGCAACAACGTCGGTTTCGCCCGAACATCATGGAAGCTATTGAAGCCGAAGTTCACAAGCTCATTGCGTGTGGCTTCATCCGGGAGGAACAACATCCAGATTGGGTGGCTAATATAGTCCCCGTCCTCAAGAAGAACGGGAAAATACGGATCTGCATCGACTACCGTGATCTCAATACGGCCTGTCCCAAGGATGAATTTCCGCTGCCCATCACCGATGTCATGATTGACAACACATGCGAGTTCGAAAGGATGTCTTTCATGGACGGCTTTTCAGGGTACAACCAGATTAAGATGTATCCCAACGATGAGAAGCATACTTTGTTCCGAACACCATTGGGGGTATACTGCTACACTGTAATGCCCTTCGGACTGAAGAACGCCGGAGCAACCTATCAGCGGGCAATGAGTATGATTTTTCGCGATCATCTCCGAAAAACGGTGGAGTGCTATGTTGACGTCATCGCCGTCAAAAGCCGCAACAAGAATGAACATCTTCACGACCTGAGAACGATGTTCGACATAATGCGGGCTCATCAACTGAAAATGAACCCGACAAAATCCTTCTTGGGAGTGTCAAGCGGCAAATTCCTTGGGTTTATTGTCACATCAAAAGGAATCCATCTTGACCCAGACAAGGTCAAAGCTATTCAGAGCATGCCTCCGCCAAGGAATCTCAAAGAGCTCAGAGGCTTGCAAGGCAGGCTGGCTTATATCAGAAGATTCATCACAAATCTCTCAGGCCGCTGTCAGCCGTTCACCCGGCTCATGAAAAAGGGTACTTCCTTCGTATGGGATCAAGCTTGTCAGGAAGCTTATGAAGACATCAAGAGGTACCTCACAAAGCCTCCAGTCTTAGTGGCCCCTACATCAGGGAAGCCATTCCTGCTTTATGTAAAGGCTATGGACTACTCCCTCGGTGCCCTCCTCGCTCAAAAGGACGACAATGGCCACGAGCAGGCCATTTATTATCTGAGCAGATCTCTCATAGGAGCGGAATCTCGCTACAACCCTATCGAGAAAGAGTGTTTAGCTCTCGTCTTCGCTGTCCAGAAGACACGACATTATTTGGTCGGCCAGACCATATATGTCATCTCCAGAGTAAACCCATTGCGTCTTCTTATGACGAAGCCAGGATCATTGAATTCAAGATTGGCTAAGTGGGCACTTTTATTGTCTCAATACGACATGATCTTCATGCCTCAGAAGGCGGTTAAAGGCCAGGCCCTTGCAGAGTTCTTGGCTGCTCATCCAGTTCCGGAGCATTCAAAACTTCACGAAGACATCCCTGATGAGGTCTTCGAGTCTAATGCAATCTCAGAAGAGGAAGTATGGCAGATGTTCTTTGATGGAGCATCGCGAATGGGCCCTAAAGGCAAGATTATTGCCGGAGTGGGGGTTGTGTTTATCTCCCCACAGAATCATGTCCTGCCCAGAGCATTTTCTCTGACAGAATCGTGCTCCAACAATGTAGCAGAATATAATGCTCTGCTCATTGGTCTTCATCTCGCCCATGGAATGGGGGTACGCTACCTCGAAGCTTATGGCGATTCAAAACTGATCATCAATCAGGTTAAAGGTGAATACGAAGTCCGCCATGAGGACTTAGTGCCTTATTACCATACAGCCATCGAATTGGCTAACCTATTTGAAGGTTTCTACATCGGGCATGTGTCCCGATCTCAAAATACTAAGGCGGACGCCCTTGCTGCGTTAGCAACAACGCTAGCCTTACCAGCCGACACCGAATATCACCTCACAGTCGCAACTCGACACCTTGTATGCTTCAAGCACAGGCTAAGAACTCGAGAAGCCTATAATGTCTCCACAGATCTTGAACCAAGAGACTGGCGCTTTCCTCTCATCGACTATGCTTTGCACGGTCTGCTTCCAGACGATCCCAAGGAAGCGGCGTCCATCAGGCGAAGGTCTCTCCGGTTCTATTACGATCCAATTCTGAAGACACTTTACTGTCGCTCATATGACGGTGTTCTCCTCCGTTGCCTTTCTCGTTCAGAGGCACAGGAAGCGCTTCAAGAGGCGCACGATGGCACTTGCGGTGCTCATCAGCCAGGTCCAAAGCTTAAAGACAGGTTGCATAGGCTGGGATACTATTGGCCAACTATGATAGCCGACGCCATCCAATATGCACGAAGGTGTAAAGCATGTCAGATTCATGCAGACTTCATACACCAGCCCTCGGAGTTGCTCCACCCGACTGCTGCTTCATGGCCATTTGAAGCATGGGGAATAGACGTCGTAGGGCCAATCAGCCCTTCTTCAACAAAAGGTCACCGTTTATCCTAGCAATAACCGACTACTTTTCAAAATGGGCGGAGGCTATACCACTGGTTGAAGTCAAAACCTCCAATGTGGTTCACTTTATCAAGACCCACGTCATCCATCGATTTGGTGTCCCTAGGCGGATCATCCATGACAACGGTCCCCAATTCATAAGCCAAGTATTCTATTGGTTCTGCGATAAATACCGAATTCAGAATGTGGCTTCAACTGCCTATAATCCTGCTGCCAATGGCTTGGCGGAAGCATTCAACAAAACAATCATCAAGTTGCTCAAGAAATTCGTCTCCTCGAATAAGCGAGATTGGGACGAAAAGCTCGGTGAATGTCTTTGGGCCTACCGAACCACGGTTCGGACACCGACAGGCAATACGCCTTTTTCTCTGGTATATGGGTGCGAAGCAGTCATCCCGTTGGAAATCCAGATGCCGTCATTACGAGTGGCCCTGACCACCAAGTGCACATTAGAAGTCAATGATCGATTGCGCCTTCAAAAGCTCGAAGCCCTGGACGAGAAGCGGCTCCAAGCTCAGCAGCATATTGAGCTATATCAAGCTCGAATCTCAAAAGCCTTCAATAAGAAGGTCAAACAAAGAGTCTTCCAGAAAGGAGACCTGGTCTTAGCCGTCAGACGACCGATGATTATGACGCACAAGACCAAAGGCAAATTTCAGCCTAAATGGGAAGGACCGTTTGTAATAGAAACAGTCTATTCAAATGGAGCATACCGCCTCACGACTGCAGAGGGCGACCTACTCATGATGCCGATCAATGGCAAGTTCTTAAAGAAGTATTATCCTTAATCAAGGATCCTTCTCATGATCAAGTTAACATTACACCTCTGATCAAGACCCTCGTGTGCGAAGTACACACAAAGAGAGCCTTTCTCTTCCTCCGAGTGAGATCATACAGCCATAAACCAACAGGAACCTGGCCGTGCACCAGTTATCCTAAAGGAGAGTTAGGGTTATGCAGACATTAACCCGATAATCCAATATCCTTAACGATTAAGGATAGAGGAAAATGTTGGCCTTTAAGCCCAACATAAGTCCTCAACAACTCATCATGCTGAGGGGAATAGCATGGCTAGCCCGACTCAAACGGTAGTCGGTAAAGGCATATCAAACCCGTTGACAGCTGGGGATTTGCTAAAAATCCTAAGGGACCAGTTCCCATTTGATTCCCTCTCCAAAATCACTTACCAATTCTCATCCATAGGATGGTAAGGCCACATATGCTTCGCTGTTATGTTAACATTAAACCTATGACAGCAATCCCCTCGTTTCTCCCCGTGGGAATGAGACCTCCAAAATCACTTACCAATTCTCATCCATAGAATGGTAAGACCACAAATACATTTTGCTGTTACGTTAACACTAAACCTATGACAGTGATTCCCTCGTTTCTCCCCGTGAAAACGAGACTTTTTCCAAACTCCATTGCAAATTTTTGAAGCTTGGTGGCGTCTCATCCGGTTATGTCATTGCGACCTCTGAACCAGCAGACAGCCAAGTCTCAATTTTGAGCTTGTTGACATTTACAAAAGACAAGTCTCAACCTTGAGCCCTGTTGACATCTACAAAAGACAGGTCTCGATACTTGTTGACATTTACAAAAGACAAGTATCACCAATTTTTGAAGCTTGGTGGCGTCTCATCCGGTTATGTCATTGCGACCTCTGAACCAGCAGACAGCCAAGTCTCAATTTCGAGCTTGTTGACATTTACAAAAGACAAGTCTCAACCTTGAGCCCTGTTGACATCTACAAAAGACAGGTCTCGTTACTCGTTGACATTTACAAAAGACGAGTATCACCAATTTCTGAAGCTTGGTGGCTTCTCAATCAGTTATGTCATTGCGACCTCTGAACTGGCAGATAGCCAAGTTTCATCTACCATTAAGCTTAGTAGCGTCTCAACCGGTTATGTCATTGCGACCTCTGAACCAGCAGATAGCTAAGTCTCAACTTTGAGCCTGTTGACACTTACAAAAGACAGGACTCACCGATGCTTGCTGACATTTACAAAAGGCAAGTATCTCCCCTTCAGCCCCGCAAAGGGCTAACCTCAAGATTGCTGACGTCTTAATCGGTTATGTCATTGCGACCTCTGAACGACGGATAGCCACGTCTCAAAGACTACGTCCTCAAGCAAGAACAAGATTGGAGATTTGACAGAAACCAAAACAAAAGAAAGAATTTCCATTAATGCCAAAAGATGGGGATACATGGAGGCACGCATACAATGACCTACAAGCGTACACTGTACGACCTGAGCCGCTCTCCGAGGGCGTTTAGCCTCGTCTTCCTATCATCAGCAGCCTGGGCAAGCGCCTGTGATCTCAGCTCAGCCTCATCAAAGTCTACCGCCTGGGCCAGACGAGCCTCAACTTCCGCCAAAGTTGCCCTCTGTGACAACTCCTGCCGCGCAAACTCCTCACTCTGAGCTCTTCGAGCTGCGCAGTTTCCTCAAGACGCACCGGTATGGCCTTGGATAAGAGGAGATTTGCTTTCCTGATCATTTCCTCAGCCTTCGCAATCTTATCCTCAGCACCAAGAAGAGCACTAGTGGAGGCGTCAATTGCACTTCCAACCTCCGCTTGCCTTGTTTCCAAGGATTTCAAATCAGAAGAGACGGCCTTAGCAGCCTCTTCAGCAGCAAGCCAAGCCTCGTGCTTTCGGGCAACAAGACAAGCGAACTGCTCGTCAGCTAAGGACGCCGGGTCTGAGCAATAGAAATGGCGCCACTCCTCTACAGCCTTCTCAAGTTCATCCACCAGGATTTCTAAAGCAGTAGCCTGATGGTACCCCTCAAAATCCCGAATGCTCTCAATATCACGGGAGAGGACCACCTTCAGCTTTGAGAACGGTATAGGCGAGCCCTTCAAAACTAGGACGATGGTTCGCTCCAAGCTTTTATAAAAGCTATCGACCAGGTCACCTATGTAATCATTCTCGGCCTCAGCCATTTCGGGCAGGGAGGCAACCTCGGAATAGTCCACCAGCCTGGTCGACGCCGTCGCAGAAGAAGCAGCGGGAACACTGACAGTAGCAGGACTAGCTGAAGGCGATCTCGGCGGAGTCCTCATCGAAACCAGCACGCCAGCCACCGCGGAGGTAGGACTGGCAACCACCTCTTGAGCAGTAGGCTCAACCACCAGGGTTGGAGAGGTAGGGTTTGCAATCACCCTCAGTGCCGCACTCGGCAAAACAGTCCGCACCTCACTTGTTGATATGATTGGAAGTGAGGATACCTCCAGAACTGTCGTCCCTTCAACCTCTGGTCTTTCAGCTGATTTAGGCTGATAAGAAGGAAGGTCGCCATACAGCGCGTCCAACACAGTAGCATCCGCCGTGGCCGAAGTGCTCATGTCACCCCTCGATCCTTCGGGGAGATCTACCGGCTTCCTTGAAGCTGATGCATCTTGAGGCCGAACACCTGTAACAAGACTGTGGTTAGTCGGGACACTATATACAGAAGAAGCCAAGAGGGTACGACAATACCAAAGGATGATGTTGCCTCGAACATCTCGTCGGCTCCACCAGTCTCCAGAGGCTCCATCGGAAAATTTTTACCTGAATCAGCACGAACAACCGGCTCGCTTTCGCTTGCCGAATATCCTGCGGACCACCCGATAGAGCTCGATGCCTCAGGACTTCCTTTAGAAGTCCCAACGCCTGAAGGACCAACATCAGCCGCGCCACTCCCAGACTCTCCCGAGCGAGCAGGGGAACCGGTTGCAGCCCCATAAGTGAATAGGGGATCATAATGTTCCCCTTGTTCTCCAGCTGCCTCAGCTCCTACAAAAAAAAAAGGAGATCTTTTCCTGCTCAGCCAATCGGGCTTTTATAGGCCAATCAGCGCCTGAAACGAGGCCTCGAAAAGGGCGTATGCCGCCGTTTCGAATTAATTCGAAACGCCGCCCAAAGCGCCTTCCCGAGAAGCGCTGCTTCGATTCCGTTAAGGGTTAACTTCGCCCTGGCTTGAAGTGCGGACTTCGCACAATCCTTCAAAGACTTCTCCGAAAGGCTTACCTTAGCCCTCTAAACAGGCGCTGACATGCCAGCCTCGCGAAGATTACCCAAAGAAAGGACTATGTCCTTAACTCCGCATACAGTTTAGCCCCGCTATGGCCAAACCCTCAAAGAAAGCAAGCGAAGATCAGATGATTAGAAGATGAACTTTCATTGATTTAAAAGGAAGGGTACATTGATATTACATCAAGGCTGTGTTTCATACAACACATTCAGTGGCTCGACAGGGTCATTTGTGCAAAAAAGCATACAAGTGGTTTTACCCGCTTCTAAGTCAAATCGACTGGACAAAGGAGGCCTTCCTCCTGCACAAGGCTGTAATCAGTGGCGCCGCAAGGACACGGTCATTATTCTCCACAAAAATGGCAGATCTTGCCAGGCCATTTTTGTTGAAGCCTGGCAATAAAACTTATCGCCGCCAACACGATAGATCACGTATAATGGGAATTGGCACTGATATCAGTGGTCTGACAGGTGGGATGCCTCCTTCCCGAAGTGGATCGCCCTTAAAGGCCACCAAAGTTGAAAGTTGGCAATGATGCCAGTGATCTCACAGGTGACGCCCACTACCCCGAAACGGATCATCTCCGACAAAGCGGCTACCAGCCTCACCTCAGAACGAATCATCTCGTATAAGAGGCTGCCAATAGCCTCTGGGACACGCACCCTCTGCCCCGAATTGTTCCTCCTGCTTAAAAGTAAAGCTTCAACCGGGGAAGCATAAGGCAATTTTATGGTTCCTTCCATCAAGTCACAAGATTGGCAAGCATAGCCCACTGCAATGCAAAATCAGAACAGATTAGCAGTTAAGCAAAGAAAAAACTGCAAATCAGAATCTTTTGGGTCAAAGCAATCCAATTTCAGCAGAGGATAAGCCTCGCCTGCACAGCATTGATGGGCTGGCTCAACAAACGCCAAGTCCAAGCCTCACCTATATGGCTAGCCAGACTGACCCCGTGGGATGCAGTCTTAGCTCCGCCTATATAGCAAGACTGGCTCAACTATTGAAGAGACCCAGTCCTAAGTTCTGCCTGGGCAGCGGATTTAATATACAGTGATCTTTCTGGGAAGCTATGCCATAATCCTTCTCTACAGATCAGTTAAATAGAGAACAAGGGAAGCTAATCCCTGAAGCAGCCGCTGAAGATGAATCAAGGGAAACGAATTCCCTAAAATCGGTGAAGTCGTTGAACGATCAAGACTTACCGGTCCTTGGCCGGATAATGACCAGAGTGGGCATTCCCACTAGTTCAGAGATCTGAGTATCTCTTTCAAACCAAGAGAAGAGAAGAGAGGCAAAGCACTTCTCTTCAGAGGACCTCAAGTGTCCTATTTATAGGCCCCATGGCCTGAGCGCTGCCGCCTCAAGCGTGGAAGCACGAGCGCCATTATTAAGGCATTTACTGCGCCTTGAGAACAGGACGGTTTCCCTTGGAACCGTGCGAAGGGAGAAACGTCTCCCTCATAAAAGGCACTGATGGCGCCTTGAAGAAAGGGAATATCCTCCCTCGGAACATGCAAATCGGAGAATATCTCCCTCGATCAGCACGAAGAAAGGAGTAATCCTCCTCGTAACCAGCCCACGGCAGTTGATCTCGGGAAAGCGACATGCCCTCCCAAGCGAACATATCTTCAGAAGCCCAGATGCGGGGCTACTAGCTGCGAAGCTACCCAGACGCGAGTCTACATGATTCCTCGGCGAATCTACATCCCAAAGCAGGATTCAAAGCGAAGCTGAACTCAACCATCATGGCGACGTTCATACTCCACACACCACCGATCAAAGCAGTTCAAAGTATTTCGAAGTCTGAGCCATTGCAGACTTTCGAAAACTTTGAAGGGGGTCTTGTTGACACTTAAAAAAGACAAGATTCTTATTGGTTCGAACAATGTCTAAACTTGTTGACATTTACAAAAGACAAGTGACAGACGAGCTGAAGACCAGTTTTCACCCATCTCCAAGGGACAAGGAAGCAACTTGGACTCCACTGATCCAGCAAGCAGACAGTGAACCCGGATTGTTTCTAAACAGACCTCAGCAGGTCTAAAGATGCTAGCACTTAGCATCGCATGAGCCCAAAGGGATAGCCTCGTTTGAGAGGCTAATATCACTCGACCTCGCCAAGAAGCCAACTGACAGCCTCGCCAAGAAGCCAACTGACAGCCTCGCCGAAAAGCCTCTTTTTTGGACTTCGCCAAGAATTGCCTCTAGCTCCGCCACGAGCTCAATGCGGGCAGCGCCATTATTGATCTGCCACGGTCAACCTTTGACCAATCAAATCTCCGGATGAGATCGGATCCAATCAGATCAAATCCAATTAAGATCAAATCAGAGATCAAATTTGGCAGTTGATTGTCGCAATCTCTTGACTCTTCAAAAAAACGAGTAAGAAGATCAGGGGAAATCCTCCAACGATATGGAAAGGATCAAAACAGATCAAGAGGATCAACCGACCTGCCAATTCTAGCTCCGCAGAAGCTATCCTAGCCTCGCAGCAAGGCTAATTTCCAGATTTAAACAGATTTGATTCAATCTGTTTTCATATCTTCAAGGGACGATTATACCCTTGCTCTCCCTATAAATAGCCCGCCAGGGGTACAAGGAGAGGGGATCGATGAATCGAGATCGATCAATCGAGAGAGATCAATAGAGATCAATAGAGACAGAGAGACATAGAGAGAAGACTCCACAAGCAGAGGCTTCTTCACAAAGCACCGTGCGCTCTCGAATTCAGAGACCTTTTAGAGAATTGCTTTCTCTATCCAGGGTGTTGATACCCTAACATCGTTCTTCTTCTCAAGGAATCTCTGGAACCAGGCGAGAAGAAATTCCTTATTGAAGGCGATTTTGAGAAGCAGCAAGAAGGGTTCTACCAACCTTCTGTTCTCTGATTCCCCGAACCAGGCGAGAAGGGAATCTCATCGCTCGCATCGTCAAAGGGACAAAGTGGTCGCGCGCTGACCAGACTCCTATCGGCACACTTCTCCAGAATCTCTGAGGAGATCTACTTGTAATCTTTTTAAGAATACTTGTAATTTAGCTCCTCAACCCTTTTTTTTTTGTAAGTTTTTCCCCCTTTGCAAACATAATGGAAAACAAAGATCAGAGCAAATCAGAAAGATAACACCAAATGGAAATCGGTGAAATTCAGATTTCTATAAATCCATTTTGGTTAGCTAAAATTAACGGAGGATAATATCAAATACAGATAGATAAATGGATAGAGAGAAGATCAACGGATGAGATGAAGCAAGTTTGACTCAGATTCTGACTAGATACATTTTAGTATTTGAATCATAACTTTCGCTGCTGAATCTGAAATCTGATGATTCAAGATGATCAAGAAAGAAGACCTACAGGGCTACAACTCTTATGTTGATCACTATTTCTAATTCTATCATTTGATAAGTGATATTCAGCAATTACACGCCAACAAACTACAGACCACAATCTAGTTTGGAGATAAGAGAAGGATTCAAATTCAGAAATAGTCAGCTTTTCCTATCTTCATACTCCTCTAACCTCTGCATTTCTTCTATAAATACCTACAATCTCAAAGGCAAAGGGGACGACCATGCAGAGATAGGATTTAGTCCAATTTTTCATTCTTTGTAGTATAGGTTTTTGTTTCTTTTGATGTAATTTTTATTTCTTTTTAAGTATAGTTTAGACTGAGATTCATGTTAGTAAGAGAGAGAGGCTTATGTTGAGAGTGACACCAATGTACCTCCTCCTTTCTTCCATCATTTCTGCTGCAAGCAATAAAAGGTAACTTTTTTTTATGTTTGTCTTTACTTTTGTTTTCTTCTTCTTCTTTCTACTTTTTCTCTTTTGGTTATGATGAGCACTCAAGTGAATATAGAAGCATCAGTATAACAATGTTTTGTGAGTGCCAACAATATTTCATGATGATGTTCTCCTCCTCAAGACTCCGTATCATTTCATTCTTGTTCTTCTTGATGATGTAATGCGAATGGGGACTGAGCTCGATCTTATGGCTTATGCGTTGAACGCCTCCGAAGTAAGGTAGAACATGCAAGGGTTCCAAGTAAGTCATCACCAAAGGAGGTAAGTATTTCTTTAATCTTTTATTTCTTTAGTTTAGATTACCAACACCAACAACACCACTTCTTTTATCACTTCTTTTCTATTTCTTTGTACATATCCAATTCTGGTTTCCCCATCTTCCCAATCTCTCATTTTCTGCCTAACTTCATTATAATTTATTTTTCTTTTCTTTTTAGAAACTAAAGAAGAACTTTAATCATTAATGGTAGCATAAAAGAGAACTTGCTAGAAAAGCTTCCATCGCTAGTCCGTCCTTGTGGATCACGACCCGAATAGCCACTTGCTGTAGCGTAGAATTGAGCACCTTGCACATCTCTATTTTAAGTTCTAAAATTCTGTATTTGTGTGTGTTGACACTAAAAAAAGACAAGATTCTCATTGGTCCGAACGATGTCTAAACTTGTTGACATTTACAAAAGACAAGGGACAGACGAGCTGAAGACCAGTTTTCACCCACCTCCAAGGGACAAGGAAGCGGTTTTGACTCCACTGATCCAGCAAGCAGAACAGTGAACCCGGATTGTTTCTAAACAGACCTCAGCAGGTCTAAAGTGCTAGCATTTAGCATTACATTAGCCCAAGAGAGAGCCTCGTTTGAGAGGCTAGCATCATCCAGAGCATCGCCAGGAAGCTAACTGATAGCTTCGCCGAAACCCTCTTTTCGGACTTTGCTAGGAATTGCCTCTAGCTCCGCTATAAGCTTCAAAGCGGGCAGCTCCGCTATCAGCCTGCTATGGTCAACCTTTGACCAATCAAAATCTCCTGATGAGATCGGATTCAATCTAATCAAATCCAATCAGGATTCAAATATGGCAGGTGATTGCCGCAATCTCTTGACTCTCTTGAAACGAGTAAGAGGATCAGGGAGAATCTCCTAACAATATGGAAAGGATCAAAACAGATCAACCGACTTGCCATTTTCTAGCTCCGCAGAAGCTATCCTAGCCTCACAGTAAGGCTACTTTCCAGATTCAAACAGATTCGGTTCAATCTGTTTCCATATCTTCAAAAGGGACGATTATACCCTTGCTCTCCCTATAAATAGCCCGTCAGGGGCACAAAGGAGAGAGATCGATCAATCGAGAGAAATCAACAGAGAAGGAGAGATCGATCAACGGAGAGGAATCAAGGAGAGACGCATGCATACGGGAGGACTCCACAAGCAGAGGCTTCTTCACAAGGCACCGCGTGCTCTTGAATTCAGAGACTTTTTAGAGAATTGCTTTCTCTA
This sequence comes from Agave tequilana, assembly GCA_038442645.1. Taxonomy (NCBI): domain Eukaryota; kingdom Viridiplantae; phylum Streptophyta; class Magnoliopsida; order Asparagales; family Asparagaceae; genus Agave; species Agave tequilana. The sequence continues at coordinate 57,792 of JAVJIF010030722.1, read as the reverse complement.
ATCATGGTGTTGATACCCTAACATCGTCCTTCTTCTCAAGGAATCTCCGGAACCAGGCGAGAAGGAATTCCTTATTGAAGGCGATTTTGAGAAGCAGCAAGAGGGTTCTACCAATCCTCTATTCTCTGATTCCCCGAACCAGGCGAGAAGGGAATCTCATCGCTCGCATCGTCAAAGGGACAAAGTGGTCGCGCGCTGACCAGACTCCTATCGGCACATTTTCCCAGAATCTCTGAGGAGATCTACTTGTAATCTTTTGAGAATACTTGTAATTTAGCTCCTCAAACCTTTTTTGTAAGTTTTTCCCCTTTGCAAACATAATGGAAAACAAGATGGCGACTCCGCTGGGATTGTATTCTCCTCTGCTGAGAATCAAGTGTCGCAATGCGACGAACAGACCTTCGGGTCTATCTCTGAATTCAGAAAAGCCGGTGCAGCCAGATCTTCTCTGGCTAAATCTTCAAGCAAAGTCTCTGCGGAGACGGAAAAGGTTCTCTGCAAACCTGCCGCAGTTCTCTGGCGCAACAAGGAAACATGCCCGCAGCCCAGATCCTGCACTTCTGAGAACCTGGTCATCCAGATCGATCAAGGAAGATTTGAAGAAGTCCTCTCTGGGGGTGGCCTGATGCTTCGAGCACGGAAGCACAGGAAGGTCTTCATGGCCAAGGTTTCAAATCAGAAACCAGAGGCAGAATCCTGCCAGCACCCCGCAGCCCCGCTTGTGGCTATTCAGGTTCCTTGCGAACCTAGGCGTCCTGTCAAGGCTGATATGGAAGCCTAAACAGGAGTCTTCAACCAAAGCTCCCGGAGTAGTCACGCCGAGACTGCGCCTCTCCCGCGAAGAAAAGGGTAAGATGCTCATCTGCCCTGACGATGCTGCCAGCCATAAAGTCACGACGGCAATCATACCGTCATCTGAGTCAAAGGCAGCAAAGCCTCCTGTTAGCCTCGCTCGCACAAGCGAAGCTATTGTACCACAACGAATTCACTGGGTTCGCAGTCGCAAGGCTAAGACCGCAGTGTTATCTGAGGTTGATCCCCTTCGCAGCAGAATAGCGGGCAAAGCACCACAGCGTGCTCCGCTCCCCGATTCATCAGGCACTAAGCTCGCACCTGTCGGCGAAGCTAGCGCCAAAGTACTATTCAGTACTAATCCCTTCTGCAGGGATAAGAAGAACGGAGCATCATCCCTTGTACGCTCCAGAAAGGCCTCTCCACGGGGTTGTTCAGGCTCTGTTGAGCCTAACCTGCGACAATTCTTGGCAAACAAGCTGGAATTGGAGTCTCTCCAAACCACTTCCCCTTGTTGTCGAAGAGGATGCCGACTTGTGACAATCCATTCAGCCCATTGTCGGCAATATCCAATCAAGGTGGCACCTCCGCGCCGTCAATCGGTGTTTGACCGGTTGTCCGCACATGCCATGAAGAGACATCATGAAAGGAGTGCTTCGCGAGGCCCAGCCTTCGCATCCGTCAACATGACCGGAAGAGGACGAGAGCAACACAGGGAAGGTCATATATCTGATGATACCCCTTTCGGCTCCCCAGATCCAGATTATAGCCCGGGCTTAGGTGAAGTCTTGGTGCGCGAAGAAGGTGTTTCCGAAACACCAGATCCAGGGTAGCGATACCCTATAATTATGAACCGCCTTCTTCCTCAAAGGCCCTGATCTCGCCACAGTCCAGGCGATCACCCCAATCATCTGATGGAGAAGAAGAAGACAGCGGGTATGCCTCTTCAGCAACGGTCAGTTCTGTGCGAACGGACAAAGCATCGGTTAATATGGCCGATAACGCCAATGACGACCTTCGTCAGCGTTTGGAAGCTCAGGAGCAGACCTCTAGAACTCAGCAAGAGGCCCTGGACAATATTCAACAGATGCTCGCTCAGCTCCTCAGCAACCGGAATGATGATACCGGGAGCAATCATGAGGAGGACATCTCAGCAATGATCCGCCCAAGACGGAGAAATCTAAGGGAGGCTCTTCCCTGGATGCCGAAGTCCTTAAAGGCCTTCAAGCTCAAATCGCATCCCTAGCTCAGAGGGATGAATTAAAGAAGGTAGGGGCAGTCCGTCCTTATCCGCTGGAGTGGGATTCGGTGCCATATCCGCCAAAGTTCAAACCACCAACGTTGCATACGTATGATGGTAAGAGCTCACCCAATCAGCACATCTACTATTTCCGGTCCCAGACCGGTAATGTTCTAAACAACGACGCCATCATGGCTAGGTTGTTCATCGGCACCTTGAAGGGGTGGCATTCGACTGGTTCCGAAGCCTTCCTCAGGACTCTATCAATTCCTAGATCGACCTGGAAACTCGGTTCCTCTCTCGCTTCTATGAGGATGATACCGAAGTGACCATGGACAGCTCCTTTCCACTGTACAGAGGAAAGGCGAATCTGTCCGTGAATACATTGAGCGGTTCAGAAATCTATCTCTGATGTGCCCGGCAGGGATGCCATTACCCATGCTCTTACAGACATGCAGGCACAACTTCTTGGATCAAGTAGAAGTCCGCATGGGGCTGTCAAAGCCCATACTTGGAAGGAATTGGTCGAACAAGCTGAGATAGCCGAGAAATCGGCTAAGAAGTTCGAGCCATCCGCCCCTAGGAGCAAATGGGGCGCGAACAACAAAGGGCGCAGCGATCTCCCGCAGTCTTCCCAAGCTAAAGGGAAGGAGATTATGTCCGTCGAGCTGACCGGGGACATGCAGTCAAAGCCAAGAAGAGCGGCGTCAACAGCCAAGAGCCCAAGTTTCCTCCGAAGCAGTACTCCTTCAGAGATGACCAGGTGGTCACGATATTCCATCTACTCCACAAAAGGAACAAAATGAAGCTACCGGATGCTCGGCGTCCCAATGAGATAGGGCGTACAAACGACCCTAAATACTGCCTCTACCACAGGATGATCCACCATCCTACTGACAAGTGCTATGTTCTCAAGGATAGAATTCAAGCTTTGGTCGACGCCGGAGTCCTCACATTGAAGACGGAACAGAAGAAAGTCACTGCCAATATGGTGACTCTTGAGTTTGGCACTGCCCAGAAGGTCACAGTTCCTGACGGGACCTATCCAGCCCCCACACCGCGGTTGGAAGTCAGGCATCCTCAGCCATGACTCAATACAACAAGGGTCTCGTCCTTTGACATTGGAGATAGGGGAAGTTATGTGGATACACCCTGACCTCGTCCAAGACGTACAGCGGACGTCGAAGGACTCCAGCAAAAAGGGCAAGTCCTGCAATGTCATCTCTGTCCTGCCAGATGATGGTAATCTTACTTCGGCTTCCCTCAGCGATTCAGAAGAAGAGAAGCATGCCTGTACAGCGCAGGCAGATGCACCTCAACAGGCAGGCACCCGTCTGGAAAATCATACTTAAGGCATATGACAAGTCTACTGACGAGATACAACAGCAAACGACGTCAGTACCAATGCCGGCATCCACTCCAGTCCTGACCAAAGGGAAGGAGAAGCCTAAGGAAGTGCGGTTCGACCATGTGTTGAAGAAACCGCCAGGCCAAGGGTTAGCCACGCCCTTTCGCTTTGATATATTGGCCCATTTAGCCAATATCCCGGCTCGTATCACAATACACGAGCTCCTTCGTCTCTCTAAAGAGACAAGAGAGGCACTCAGAGATGCGCTGGCTGATTCGGAGTCCTTTCTGACATGCATGCCTGAGGTTCTTGGTGACGAGATGCAGGCCTTCCTGCTCAGAGTGCCATCACGCACAATCCAAGGTGCCTGCTATTACCTTTACGGCGGAAGATATGCTTCTCAAGGACAACAAGCATGATCGACCTCTGTACTATACCGGATATATCGGTTCCACATGCATTGAAAGAGTACAAGTCGATCCGGGGTCTGCACTCAGCATCATCCCCAAAAGACTCCTCTATTTCCTCGGCATACCATTGTACAGGTTGTCCGCAACCACCACTACAATATATGGTTTCAACGCCGGGAGCAGCCATCCGCTTGGAAAGATTCGGCTCCGCTGCAGAATCGGAAGCCTGAAGTCAGAGGTGACATGCTATGTCATTGATGCTGACACATCATACAACCTGCTACTAGGACGACCTTGGATCCATGCCAACTGGATCGTTCCTTCCTCTCTCCATCAGTGCTTCAAGTATGTTGAAGATGATGCGACAGTACGAACTGTCTTCGCTGAAAAGCAACCCTTAAGGGGGTGGAAAACTACTTCACTGATGCTCTCCTATATCAAGAGGCTAGTGGAACGCCGGGAGAACCATTGCCAGACGATGATGAAAGTGGCAATGAGGCAGATTCGGAATCTGAAACGGGCATGCCGCCATTCTGATTGGCGAGCCAATTGTAGCATGCTTTAATGATCCCCGATGTAAGATCCCTTCTGATGAGGAAGGCGAATGGATAATTAATGATAATATTTCTTTTGATTATCCTGCGAGCATCGAGTCGATTAAATCCATTATGGATGGCTCTCTTCATATGCCCGTACATGAGTCGAGTGTGGCTAGTACATCCGTGGAAGCCATAGAAGGGGCCACGCTGGTAGTCCCTCCGTCCAAGCAAGGTCAGTCGCCGATAATCTTCGGCAAAGTCCGGCCAGGGAGATCCTCAACTACAGACTCAAGCTCAGAGACGGATGCTCCACAGCTCTTTCATTACGCGCCATCAGCGCGCCATATTATGAAGAAGATGGGTTACAACCTGAAGCAGGGAGCGGGCCTAAACTTCGGAAAAGAAGACGCAGCTTGATGCGTAACTCCGTCCCAAGAGGGAAACCTGCAAATTACTATGATAGTACACGCAGGGGTTTGGGTTATGTTACACCACATCATCAACAACGGTTCAGGACAAAGGCGATGGATCGATCCATCACAGTCGGCCTCATCCTCCGAATGGGACTCAGATGTCAGCATAGGAGGAATATTCGAAAGCCTCATGACTTCAAGCAGTCAGTTGGAACCCGCAGAGGTTGCCAATGAGGAATCATGGCCCAGCAATTAAGTCTCCAATGGAAAAAGCGGTTTGAGCTGCACGAGCCGCCTACCGAAGACAAGGTGATCCAGGTCAACTTGGGTAGTCAAGATCACCCCAAGCCTATTTTCATAAGTGAAAGCTTATCACTCATTGAAAAGGAAGAACTGATAATGCTCAAAAAGAGTATATAGATGTTTTCGCCTGGAGCTATGAAGACATGCCCGGACTTGATCCACAGGTCGCTATGCACCGTCTAAACATCAAGCCCGACGTTAAGCCAGTCAAGCAGCAACAACGTCGGTTCCGCCCAAACATCATGGAGGCTATTGAAGCCGAAGTTCATAAGCTCATTGCTTGTGGCTTCATCCGGGAGGAACAACATCCAGATTGGGTGGCTAACATAGTCCCCGTCCTCAAGAAGAATGGGAAAATACGAATCTGCATCGACTACCGTGATCTCAATACGGCCTGTCCCAAAGATGAATTCCCACTGCCGATCACCGATGTCATGATCGACAACACATGCGGATTCGAGAGGATATCTTTCATGGACGGCTTCTCAGGGTACAACCAGATCAAGATGTATCCTGATGACGAGAAGCATACTTCTTTCCGAACGCCATTGGGGGTACTGCTACACTGTAATGCCCTTCGGACTGAAGAACGCCGGAGCAACCTACCAGCGGGCGATGAGCATGATCTTCGCGACCATCTCCGAAAGACGGTGGAATGCTATGTTGACGACATTGCCGTCAAAAGCCGCAGCAAAATTGAACATCTTCGCGATCTGAGAACGATGTTCGACATAATGCGGGCTCATCAGCTGAAAATGAACCCGACAAAATCCTTCTTGGGAGTGTCCAGTGGCAAATTCCTTGGGTTCATTGTCACATCAAAAGGGATCTATCTGGACCCAGACAAAGTCAAAGCCATACAGGACATGCATCCACCGAGGAACCTCAAAGAGCTCCGAGGCTTGCAAGGCAGATTAGCCTACATCAGAAGATTCATAGCAAATCTTTCGGGCCGTTGCCAGCCCTTTACCCGTCTCATGAAAAAGGGTACTCTGCCTTCATATGGGACCAAGCTTGTCAAGAAGCTTATGAAGACATTAAAAGGTATCTCACAAAACCTCCGGTCTTAGTGGCCCCTACATCAGGGAAACCATTCTTGCTTTATGTAAAAGCTCTGGACTATTCCCTCGGCGCCCTCCTCGCTCAAAAGGACGACAATGGCCACGAGCAGGCCATTTATTATCTGAGCAGGACTCTCATAGGAGCGGAATCTCGCTACAATCCTATTGAGAAAGAAGTTTAGCTCTCGTCTTCGCTGTCCAGAAGACGCGACATTATTTGGTTGGCCAAACCATACATGTCATCTCCAGGTGAACCCTTTACGTCTTCTCATGACAAAGCCAGGGTCGCTGAATTCAAGGTTGGCTAAATGGGCGCTCCTGTTGTCTCAATACGACATGACCTTTACTCCTCAGAAGGCAGTTAAAGGCCAGGCCCTTGCAGAGTTCTTAGCTGCTCATCCAGTTCCAGAACATTCAAAACTTCACGAAGACATCCCTGATGAAGTCTTCGAGTCTAATGCAACCTCAGCAGAGGTGTGGCAGATGTTCTTCGACGGAGCATCGCGGATGGGTCCCAAAGGGAAAATTATTGCCGGGGTGGGGGTTGTGTTCATCTCCCCACAGGATCATATCCTTCCCAGAGCATTCTCCTTGACAGAATCATGCTCTAATAATGTAGCGGAATACAATGCTCTGCTCATCGGTCTCCAGCTCGCTCATGGAATAGGGTACGCTACCTTGAAGCTTATGGCGATTCAAAGCTGATCATTAGCCAGGTAAAAGGCGAATATGAAGTCCGCCATGAGGACTTGGTGCCTTATTATCACATACAGCCATCGAATTGGCTAGCTTATTTGAAGGCTTCTACATCGGGCATGTGTCCCGATCTCAAAATACCAAGGCGGATGCTCTCGCTGCATTAGCGACAACGCTAGCCTTACCGGCCGACACCGAGTATCACCTCACAGTCGCAACCCGGCATCTCGTATGCTCTAAGCATATGCTAAGGATCCAAGAGGTCCATAATGTCTCCGTGGATCTTGAGCCGAGGGATTGGCGCTTCCCTCTCATTGACTACGCTCTGCACGGTCTGCTTCCAGACGATCCCAAAGAAGCGGCGTCCATCACGAAGGTCGCTCCGTTTCTACTATGATCCCACTTTGAAGACACTCTACCGTCGTTCATATGACGGTGTCCTCCTCCGTTGTCTCTCTCATTCGGAGGCACAGGAAGTGCTTAAAGAAGCACATGATGGCATTTGCGGAGCTCACCAGCCGGGTCCAAAGCTTAAAGACAGGCTGCACAGACTTGGGTACTACTGGCCGACCATGATGGCCGATGCCACCCAATATGCACGAAGGTGTAAGGCGTGCCAGGTCCATGCAGACTTCATACACCAACCTTCGGAGTTACTCCACCTACTGTTGCTTCATGGCCATTTGAAGCATGGGGAGTCGATGTCGTAGGGCCAATCAGTCCCTCTTCGACAAGGTCACCGGTTTATCCTGGCAATAACCGATTACTTCTCAAAATGGGCAGAAGCCACACCGTTGGCCGAAGTTAAAACCTCCAATCTGGTTAGCTTCATCAAACACCAGGTCATCCATCGATTTGGTGTACCCAGACGGATCATCCATGATAATGGTCCCCAGTTCGTAAGTCAAGGGTTCTATCGGTTCTGCGATAAATACCGAATTCAGATATGGCTTCAACCGCCTACAATCCTGCCGCCAATGGCTTGGCAGAGGCATTTAACAAGACAATCATCAAGCTGCTCAAGAAGTTTATCTCCTCGAACAAGCGAGATTGGGACGAAAAGCTCGGTGAATGCCTTGGGCCTACCGGACTACTGGTCGGACACCGACAGGCATACGCCTTTCTCCCTGGTATATGGGTGCGAAGCGGTCATCCCATTAGAAATTTAGGTGCCATCATTGCGAGTAGCCCTGACTACTAAAATGACATCAGAAGATAATGATCGCCTGCGTCTTCAAGAGCTCGAAGCCCTGGACGAGAAGCGGCTGCAAGCTCAGCAACACATCGAGCTATATCAGGCTCGGATGTCAAAAGCCTTCAATAAGAAGGTCAAGCAGAGAGTCTTCCACAAAGGAGACCTAGTCTTAGCCGTCAGACGACCGATGATTATGACGCACAAGACCAAAGGCAAATTTCAGCCTAAATGGGAAGGACCGTTTGTGATAGAGACAGTCTATTCAAACGGAGCATACCGCCTTACGACTGCAGATGGCAACCTCCTCATGATGCCGATCAATGGCAAGTTCTTAAAAAAGTACTATCCTTAATCAAGGATCTTGCTCTCGATCAAGTTAACATTACACCTCTGATCGAGATCCGCGCGTCCGGAATGCGCACAAAGAGAGCCTCTCTCTTTCTCCAAGCATATCAAACCTGTTGATAGCTGGGGTTTGCTTAAAATCCCAAGGGACCTGCTCCCACTTGATTCCCTCTCCAAAATCACCTACCAATTCTCATCCATAGAATGGTAGGACCACATATATTCGCTGTTATGTTAACATTAAACCTATGACAGCAATCCCCTCGTTTCTTCCCCGAGATAACGAGACCTCCAAAATCACCTACCATTCTCATCCATAGAATGGTAGGACTACATATATCCCGCTGTTATGTTAACATTAAACCTATGACAGCGATTCCCTCGTTTCTCCCCGTGAAAACGAGACTATTCCCAACTCCATTGCTATTGAGCTTAGTGGCGTCTCAATTGGTTACGTCATCGCGACCTCTGAACCAGTAGACAGCTAAGTCTCAATCTTGAGCCCTGTTGACATTTACAAAGACAGGTCTCGATACTTATTGACATTTACAAAAGATAAGTATCACCTATTTTGAGCTTGTTGACATTTACAAAGACAGTCTCATCCCGATCTGTTGACTTTACAAAAGACAGGTCTCGACTTATTGACATTTACAAAAGATAAGTATCACCTATTTTGAGCTTGTTGACATTTACAAAAGACAAGTCTCAATCCCGAGTCCTGTTGACATTTACAAAGACAGGTCTCGATACTCGTTGACATTTACAAAAGACGAGTATCACCTATTTTGAAGCTTGGTGGCTTCTCAACCAGTTATGTCATTGCGACCTCTGAACTGGCAGATAGCCAAGTTTCATCTACCATTGAACTTAGTGGCGTCTCAATTGGTTACGTCATTGCGACCTCTGAACCAGCAGACAGCTAAGTCTCAATCCCGAGTCCTGTTGACATTTACAAAAGACAGGTCTCGATACTCGTTGACATTTACAAAAGACGAGTATCACTCATTGTTGAGCTTGGTGGCTTCTCAACCAGTTATGTCATTGCGACCTCTGAACTGCAGATAGCCAAGTCTCATCTACCATTGAGCTTAGCGGCGTCTCAATTGGTTACGTCATTACGACCTCTGAACCAGCAGACAGCTAAGTCTCAATCTCGATGCTTGCTGACATTTACAAAAGGCAAGTATCTCCCCTTTTAGCCCCGCAATGGGCTAACCTCGAGACTGGCAACATCTCAATTGGTTATGTCATCGCGACCTCTGAACCAACAGACAGCCATGCCTCATTATCCAAACAAACAAAGACGACAAAAGAAAGAATTTTTATTAAATTCCAAAGGATGGGATACATGGAGGAGCCTATAGGCGTACATGATAAGATCGGATCCGATCTCCAAGCGAAGCTAGCCTCGTCCTCCTGTCATCAGCAGCCTGGGCCAGCGCCTGTGATCTTAGCTCAGCCTCATCGAAGTCCACCGCCTGAGCCAGACGAGCCTCGACCTCCGCCAAAGTCGCCCTCTGTGACGACTTCTGCGCCGCCAGTTCCTCACTTCGAGCCCTGAGCTGCTTAAGCCGCGCAGACTCTTCATGACGCATCTGTGTAGCCTTGGATAAGAGGAGATTTGCCTTCCGGATCATCTCTTCAGCCCTCTTAACCTTATCTTCAGCATCAAGAAGAGCACTGTTGGAAGCGTCAATTGCACTCCCAACCTCTGCCTCCTCTGTCTCCAAGGACCTCAAGTCAGTGGAGATAGCCTCAGCAGCCTCTTGAGCGGCGAGCTGAGCCTCGCGCCTCTGGGTGACAAGATGTGAGAGCCGTTCATCAGCCAAAGACGCTGCGTCTGAACTATAGAGGCGGCGCCATTCCTCCACGTCCTTCTCAAGGTCGTCTACCAGGAGCTCTAAAGCAGCAGCTTGATGGTACCCCTCAAAGTCCCGGATACACTCAATGCCACGGGAGAGGACCATCTTCAGCTTCGAGAACGGCACAGGCGAGCCCTTCAAGACGAGACCGATAGTCTGCTCCAAGCTGTTATAGAAGCTGTCGACCAGATTACCGATGAAGTCATTCTCAGCTTCATCAACCCTTGAGACAACCTCGGAGCAATCTACTATCCCAGTCGACACCGCCGCAGAAGAAGAAGCGGGAACATCGACAGCAGCAGGGCAAGCCAAAGGCGACCTCGGCGGAGTCCTCAGCGACACCAGCACGCCAGCCACCGCGGAGGTAGGACTGGCAACCACCTCCTGAGCAACAGGCTCAACCACTAGCGTTGGAGAGGTAGGGCTCACAATCACCCTCAATGTCGTATTCGGCAAAACAGTCTGCACCTCACTCGTTGATGTAACTGGAAGTGAGGATACCTCCGGGACTGCCGCCCCTTCAACCTCAGGACCTTCCGCTGATTTGGGCTGATAAAAAGGCAGGTCGCCATACAGCGCATCCAACACAGCAGCGTCTGCCCCGGTCGAAGCGCTCATATCGCCCCTTGACCCTTCAGGGAAACCCGCCGCTTCTTTCGAAGCTGATGCACTTTGGGGACGAATACCTGCAACAAACCAAGGTCAAAAAGGAGACGCAGCAAACAGGCGAGGACCAAGAGATCTTAGTCTTACCGAAGGCCGATGTCACCTCGTCAGCCGTATCAGAATCCAGGGGTCCCATCGGAAAGTTCTTACCAGACTCAACGCGGATAGCCGGCCCGCTCGCCGATTCCTCCGCAGACCACCCGATAGAGCTGGAGGCCATAGGACTTCCTTTAGAAGTCCCAGCGCCCGACGGGCCAATGTCGGCCGTATCACCTCCAGATTCCTCCGAGCGAGTAAAGGAACCAGCTGCAGCTCCATAAGCAAATAGAGGATCATACTGGTCCCCTTGCTCCCCATGCTCCTCAGCTCCTGCAACAAAAAGCAAATGATGAGTTATTTAAAGTGCGCTGAAGGCATATTATATGGAGGCCAATCTTACCAGTAGTCGGTTCAGCAACCGACGGCTCAGCCACTAATGGAGCAGCAGAAGGAGGCGCAGCAGAAGGCTCACCCTCTACCACGATGGTAGGAGTCTGGCGACGGGGCCTCTTCGCCGACGACTTCCTACGGGATCCACTCCCACGCTTCCTTTTGAAGTGGACATCAGAGTCCTCTTCCTCCACTTCCTCCACATGTTGTGAGGGAGCTGTCCCCACTACACCAGATCCGGCTTCACGAGCATCAGCTTCATGGGCATCAACCCTCATCCTCGCCTCGAAGCAAGGGCTCCCCGCATCAGAAGCCCCGCTGTCATCTACTGCGATGAACTCCTCTATGCCAGGAACACGGACTCGTTTGCCCTCCATCTTATCGGAAGCCTTCTGCCTCATCCGATGAGAAATTAACCTCACACCCGAACGGTGGCATTAAACCTAGCAGGTGTAGAGTTCGAGGCCGCATACCATTGGCAGAAACACAGGGTCGTCCAAAGGCCGGGATCCCTCAGCGGCGTGCGCAGCCACGCTCCAGTGTCATCCGCGATAAAAAACCGCCAAGCACGAGCCCCATCAATGAGGCTCCCCATGAAAGCCAGGTCCGGATTGGGGTTGCCCACGTACAACTGGTCATATCCAAATTGGCGGGCAAACCGGCTCGGGACGTAGGGCTCCAGGTAGCAGGTATCCCCACTCCTGTACAGCAAATGCGAGGGCCGGATACAGACCAGCCACTCGAAAACACCCCGACTCATGGGAAACCGACCTGATTCCACATCACGGAATTCCTCGTTGTATCCTGCACCCCGCAGGCGAGGAAAACAACGGAACAGGCTATAAGCGTCATAACGACGCACTAACTTACGGGCCTCGGCCACATAAGTTTTCTGCCACGAACGGCCTTCAAAGCGACGGAGAAGCGCCGTTTGAACACCCTGCGGAGGGTCTTCCCCAGCTCCAATCAAACTGGGACAGTGCAAGGCGAACCACGCCATCAAGTAGGTGTACGGTAAACCTACCCTAGGATTGGGTCCGTCACAAGGCAGGACGGCACCCTTCCCTCGCCTTGACGCCATTGGCCTGCAGAAAGCCTCCGTCAGTGCACGAAGGCCCCTCTGAATACAACACACCATGGCCGGGAGAAGACCCAGACGGTGGCCATGAACCAAGCGGACGGCAGGCAGCAGCACAGTCGGGTGGACGATGTCACCCGAAGAAGAAGGCACGACACATTTCTTTAACCAGATGGTTAAGAAGCCGGCTAGCAACGCCTTGCGAGACATAGGCCGACGGGCCTGATGGTGAAAGCTCCGAAGAACATCACCCTTCCCAAGAGGACCATCATCTTCTGCCACGACGATGTCCTTTTCAGCATGCACCTCCATCCTTGCCAAGATGTCTTCTTCAGCAACTCCGCAATGAGCTGCCTCAGGTGCACTAGTCATATCTGGGAACAAGTAGTTCCCCCAGCTCTTCAAGCTCTTCGAGCTACCCTTGCCACCAGTATGGATGCTGGAGCAAATGTGCAAATGGCACATCAGTTCCCGATATGTCTCGAGCAGAGCAGGCTCCTGCTTCTCCAGAATAGCCAGCTCCGCCTCACAGGGAAAGTACTCTTCGTATGGAAGAGACCCGAAGGGCAAAGCAGAGATCTCCCGCATCTCATGTAGGGCCATGCCCAACTCACCAACTGGGGTGAAGAAAGTCCCCGAGGCCGGGCAATACAACTCGAGGATGGCGTAGAAGCACGCCACCTTCATCTCAATGCCGTAGCAGGTCGCCCTGACGGCCTCATGGAGGTTTAACCTCTCTAAGTCCCCCTCAAAATGAGTGAGGATATAGTTGGTCAACTCCGCCCACCACGATCTAGGAGGGTGGACCCAACCGGGAGTCCTGAAATCGGTGGCGGGGTAGTTCCCGTCAACTTCGCAGAACTGAGTGCCAAAGGTCGGCGCCGCAGCTGGGTTCTCTCCTACTGGAAGGTCCCGCGATACCTTCCCAGGGTATAGCCCCATTATGCTACGAGGAGGGCCAGCCCTCGAATAGCCGGACTGGAATGTCAACCTCCCGACACTTACAGACTCGGCATTTAGGCTCACGCCCCACGCCATCTTCCGAGCCTGAGTAGCGCTCGTAAAGGAAGACAAAGCAAAATGCCGCTTAGCGGACGGGAGATAGAATCTCTCGCCGTCCAACTGGAAGATCCACTGGCCTTCACGGCCTGTAGCTGGCGATCGGGATCTGGTGCAGCATCCCCGAACATGAAGTCAGGCTTTCTGTAAGCCTGACGGTCGATATCTTCAAATGGAGCCGTAGTCAAGATGCTCCGCATGGCCTGCGGACCACCGCCCTGAATGAGCGTATCCCGTACAAGAGAGCTCGGCTCACTGAACAATGAAGCCTGCCCATAGAACTGCAAGCTGATGCTTTCGCCTGCTCGACTGGCTACACCGAACAGACTGTTCTGGAGGCCGGAGGCGTAATGTACTGTAAAAACAGAAATGAGCTATGATTAGATCACCAATCAAGTGGATGCGAAAGCATAAAAATTCACTAAGGCATAGCCTCGCCCAGCAAGCAGGGCCTGCAAGGCGGTAGCTTTGAAAAAGCTTCACTTCATGGATAAAACTGCATCTTTGCAGAAAATATCCAAAGCGCCAGCTTCGCTTAAAGCAGGAAGTGACATAGCCCTAAGGGCTGACGTCATCAAAGGGGCATTATGGTCAAAAGTCATCATGACTGAGAGGACTTATTCAAGTCCTTCTCCTCAAACAGTACGGAGATGGCCCAAGTTATGGCTTCGTGCGAAAGCCCAAAGAAGAACTGTTCAGTTCTTACTTCCCTGGTGCAAGCAAAATAGGGAAGTTGAAGGGAAACGAGTTCCCTGATAAGGACAGATCATATTTGATCGTCCTGATTGATTAGTATCCAATATTGCATATTTTACATCATAACTCCCATGCATATTACAAATAAATATGTGATTTTTACTCCTCTTCTCTACATATTTGCAGGTACATACTTAAAGGAGAGATTTCCAAATAATCACTTAATTAACACTAATTAAGTGATTAATCCATGATTAAGATAAAGCCAAATTCAAATCCAGATCTAGAGAGATCCGCGCGCCAATTGGAGAATCCAAATAGTCCACGTGGCTAACAACCTAACAAGAAGATCTCACCAGAAAATCTGGGCTCAACGGCCCAGATCTAGCGGCGATCCCGCGACAATCCGCGGCAGATCTAGGCCGTTGAGATCCCAGATTTTGTGGCAACAAACTTGATCTCGAAGATTCTCTCTTGGGCCTATAAATACCTCACTTGGACCTGCGAGCAAAATTTGATCAGAGAAGAGAGAGAGATTAGTGAATAGATTTGTATTTTGCTAGGTTTTCTTTAGGATTTTTAGCTCTCTATGATCTTCTTCTCCCTAGATTTCATTGCAAGAGAGAGTTGTAAGAGAGAGAGAGCTTGTATCATCAAGGAGTGACAACTTGGAGCTATACAAGGATTGATCCATTCTCTACTTCTCTACTTGAGCTTGATTCTAGTTTGATTTCTTTCCTTACTTGCTTTGTTTACTTTCTTGCAATTTAATTCATGTTTAGCTTTTCTTTTGTAATGGTGTGTAGCTAATTCTTTCTCCATGTACTAGCTAACCACTACCTTGCTAACTTCTAACTCATGGGTGATTGCTTTACTTCATCTTGCAAGTTGTATGGTCTTCTCTTCTCCGATGGGTTTCTTTTCATTTCTTGGCAAGATCTTGTTGTAATTCTCCATATGATTCATGTGTGCCTCACTTAGAGCCTAGTCTTTGAACTAGTGCCTTGATGGAACATGGAGATGGATCACCAATATGCTATTTGATGTACAACTTCATTATGTCGATTCTTGAATGTTGTATGTTCTTCATTTGCATCCCTTGAGTGTAGCTCTTTTGATTCCATTATTGAAAGTCTAATTTGTAGGCCTATGACCATCTATGGAGGCTACAAGACAAGTCCAAGAATGATCCCCATCATCTAAGTGGGAAAGTAATTAGATCAATACGCAAGACATATCTATGCCAATGAATCAACATGAGGCACGCATCACTATCATGGAGTTTAGTAAGTCTTTAGCAAGGTAGTTAAGGTTAGCTAGTCATGGTTTTCTTTCATTCAAGTTTTCTAAAGTTTTCTTTCCTTTTAGTGTGAATACAACAACCTTGATCTTGATTCTTTTCACTTACCACCATGAACATATCCATACATTCTTTCATTCTTTTCTTTGTGTTTTATTCATTCTTTTAAGCAAGAGAAGAATTCTCGTTTCCTTTTCTCACTCATATCGTAACGCTTCTACGCTAGCTCTCCTTGTGGTTCGACTCGGTATAGCTTTATGCTATAGCGGAAGATTGGAACAAGGTATATCAATTACATATTTGAAGTGAACAAGAATCAAAGGTGAACTCTAAACCATAAACCATATCTTTTATACCTAATTCTTGTGCAAGAACTTCACGTACCTTGCTTAGTACCAACCAAATTTTTGGCGCCGTTGCCGGGGAGAGCAACGGTATTTTTAAAAGTGAGAAACTAAACGATATTTCTTCTCTGTTGCAGGTACAGGTTGAAGATACAGAATATCTTGCACAGAAAAAAACATATAAGTGGACCTGGGCCTCTGCTCAAGAAAGCAGAGCCCAGGATCCCTCCAATTGCCGCGGATCCACGGCAATTTGCCGTGGGAACGCGGCAATAAGGAGTTCACTACTTACAGATTTTCTGCAGGGCCTCTGGTTCTGCAAAATACAGCAAGTGATATACTTGAAATTCTGTATTCTGCACCATATACCTGCTAAATTAATTCAACAGTAAAAAATTGGTTGTAATTGATAAAAATTGTTAGACATTTGCATTTTAGGCACGTGTCTTTCAATTCTTTACTTTTACTGTTGAAGAGTGCGGGGGACAAGGTACGTAAGCATTGCATATTGACTAGGACTCACTCTTTGTTTGATTTATCTTACTTGGAGTGAACCTTGTTTGTTTATATCGTACACTTGCACAATCAATTTTAAGGGCAATACCTGTAAATAAGATAAGGTGGGGAGGTCATTACCCTTTCCTTAGCCCGGAAATCATTCTCCCACGCACTCACAATCCTAAGCTTGTAAATAAAATTTGATAGACGTTGGCCCTAGGGACATCCGGACTCACTTAGGAGATTATCCTAAGGGGGAAAGTGTTGGAAATTGACTTCTGTAAAATCAGTGTCTAGGAAAGGGGTTGAGGGCCGAAAGCCCGAAGGTTGCTGGTTACTTAATTAAGGAACGTCTCCGGACGGAAAACCTCCCACCAACCTTACCCTTCCCTGGCTGATTTGCTTATAGTCAGATTCTACACCAAACCTCCTGTGGACAGTCTATTTAGGAGTCATCTAGGACCAGAAACCCTAGACAAGCTTGGATTGATTTTTTTTCTTTTGTTGTTTGTTATTTTTCTTTTTCGCTGGTGTGATCGGTGCACGTTGTTTGTGATTGTATATACGAGAGTGGTTCTGTGATCATCATTCTTTCTACACTTGCACTTACACAACCACTTGACACCATGACCAACAACGTCTCACTTCAAGATCGATTTTATCCGATTCGCACCTCCATTCCTTCATGCATTCTTCTCCCCGAGCCTAATGGAAACAATTTTGAGCTGAAACCACAATTCATTAGTACACTTCCCCATTTCCATGGTCTAGAGTCTGAGGACGCGTACCTCTTTATTCGTGAGTTTGAAGAGGTATGCCAAATGATGAGAATTTCCCAACTGTCTGAGGATGCTGTTAGGTTACGGTTCATACCGTTTGCACTTAAGGATTTAGCTAAGAAATGGCTTTATAATCTTCCTGTCAGTTCCATATCTTTATGGGAGGATTTTGTTAAAGTCTTTCTTAAGAAATTCTATCCTATCCACAAAACAGCCCTCATGAGAAAGAACATAATGCAATTCAAGCAGGAAACAAATGAACCTTTCTGGAAGTATCTTGAGCGTTTCAAAGACCTTCTTGCCCTGTGTCCCCATCACGGCATAGAGAAATGGCGTCTATGCCAGATTATCTATGATGGATTAGATTACCAAACGAAAACCCTTTTAGAATCTATGTGCCAGGGGAATTTTTGAAAAAAGATGAACATCAGGGGTGGATCTCTTTGAAACCCTAGCTGAAAAAACCATTCAGTGGGAGTCTTGTCCTGACAAATCCACTTTCACCACTTCCAGAACTGGTACACACTCCAAAGAATCCTCTCTAGCTGCAGAAACAAGATCACACAATTAATGAAGAGGATAGAACTGCTTGAGTCAAAAGGGAATTCTGTGGTCAACCAGGTCAACCCATTGCCTTTGATTAGACCAGGTTGCACCAACTGTCATGACCTTAGCCATGTCTTGGAGGAGTGTCCATTATCTCAGCTCCACTCATATCAGGAGAACATGAATGCAGTATTGACCAGACCCAATCATCATCCATACTCCAACACTTACAATTCAGGATGGCAGAACCATCCAAATTTTTCATGGAGTCAGTCTGGTCCTGAGCATCATATGCCACCACTTTCACATCTGTACAATGCTCAGTTTCATCCATCCAGTTTCAGTCAGAATTCACTGTATGTTCATCCACCTCAAAGTCCACCACAGTCATATCAGTCATATCAGGACCCACCACCATGTTACCAATCACAATTCCAATCTCCATACCCTCAACATCCACCCCAAAATAATTCCGAAATATCTGAGTTGAAACAAATGATAGAAACCTTAACAAAAAACCAGCAGCAGAGTTGAATGAAATGAAGGTCCAAATTGGGCAATTGGCTGAGAATCAAAGAAATTTGTTCCCAAATCAGCCATTGCTAAATCCCAAAGTTGAAGATTCAGGACCCAGTCACTGTCATGCCATTCATACCCTGAGATCTGGTAAACAAGTTGACAATAAGGTTTCTAGTCCACAATCTCATCCAGTACCAAAGCTTACACCTCATGTCCCAATACAACCAACTTTTGACAAACCATCCTCTAATTCAGAGCCATCCACTTCCAAGGCAAAGGGTGAAGAAAAGGTAGATGAGCATACATACAAGCCTATTGCTCCATATCCAAATAGGCTGAGAAATAACAAGTCAAATGCTCACATGGAGAAGATAAAAGAAACATTCAATAAGGTCCAAATCAATGTCCCTCTTCTTGATGCCATTCAACAAGTGCCATCATATGCCAAATTTTTGAAGGAAATGTGCACCAAGAAGAGGAAGACCCAAGTCCCTAAAAAAGTCTTCCTTGCATCATCCATTAATGAGTTGCTCACTGGTCCAATTCCTGTTAAGTACAAGACCCAGGGAGCCCCACCATTTCATGCATCATAGGACAGACTACAATAAATAGGGCACTTCTTGATTTGGGGGCCAGCATTAATCTCCTACCTTTTTCTGTGTACCAACAATTGGGGTTAGGTGATCTCCTCCCGACCCAAATGACCATCCAATTGGCTGACCGCTCTGTTACTAAACCCAAGGGGGTAATTCAAGATGTCCTTGTCAAAGTTGGAGAATTCTTTTATCCTGTTGACTTTGTTGTCCTTGAAACAAAACCAGTGTCAAATTCCAATCAAAGGGCACAAATTCCTGTCATTCTGGGACGACCATTCCTGGCTACTGCAAATGCAATCATTAATTGCCGGAATGGATCAATGAGGTTGACTTTTGGTAACATGACACATGAACTCAATGTCTTCCACACACAGCCTCACAAAACAAAAAATCAAACATTTGAGGTTAGCTTTATTGAGGACAATTGTGAGGATTCAAAAGATGAGTCACAATTCTGTGATTCTCTTCAAGAACCTCCAATTGATATATCTTTTGAAGACTTGTTTGCTGATGAGATCATGTGTTTAGATGAGTCAACTCGGGGTAATTAGCTGATTGTCCACTTCCGGATGTTGATTTGAGTTTTGAAGAATTATATGGAGAAGAGTTAAAATTTCTTAAAATTGGAAGTGATGAGATTCTGAGTGAGAGTGGTGATAAGGACTTTGTTTGTGAACGATGTGGTGGAATGAGTATGAATGAAAATAACAACCAATTGAAACTGGAAACACCTAGGGTTAGAATAATTCAGACCGTTTCCCAATGGAGCTCAAGAAAGAGAACACATTGGAACGATGGGAAACGGGCCAGAGGGAAGCGACCAAAAGCCCAGGTGAGAGTTACACTTGTATATTCCTTGTAAATAATTCCTTCCCCTTCCATTTTGTTTCATGCATACATATATCATAATGCATTGAGGACAATGCATGAAATAAGTGTGGGGGAGGGTTTACTAACATAGAGTTTTTAGAATTTCTTTCTTTTACACTTCTTTTTAAAATAAAAATATAAAAAAATAAAAACTTTTTGAAATAAGAGACAAAGTTTTGTTCTATTTTTAAGAAAATTAAGATGTATCTTAGAAATTAAGAAAGCCTTAATTATGACATCTTAAACATAGTTGAAGTAATAGATCTTGTTTGAAATTATAGGCTAAGTAAGTAAAATTGGTGAGATATTTTTATCTTGAATTTTTGCCTTAGATAATATGCACTTTACACTTACACATTTCTTGGGATGGAGACAAAGACCAAAAATGCCATATAAATAAAAAAAAAAGAAAAAAAAATATATATATATATATAAATAAAAGATCACTTATTAAGCTGGATAACTATGCCTCAAGAAGCATGGTTACTCACGCCTAACGGTGATCTCACTTATTAAGCTGGATAATTGTGCCTCAAGAAGCATGATTATTCACGCCTAACGGTGATAATAAATAATCCCCTTAGTTTTGTGGCCTTTTTTACTCGAGACCTTAAACCCGAGGGATGTTTTCTCATCTGGTGCCCTAAGACCGTCTGGTTTGGGAGTCATCGGTTAAAGGCTCGTTAAAAGGGTAGACTAGAAAGCCTAAACTAAGGGAAGAAAAAAGCATAAAAAGTATATATAATAAATAAATGGCTTGATGGTTAGAGTTGAAATCCCAGAAATCTTCACTTACACGGTGTGCATATTATCTAGGTTTTATGAAAGATAAAATATTCAATCCAATTTTGAATTCTTACCTTAATTAAAAACAAGATCTTGCATGGATGCTAAGTTTAAGGAAGAATAATTATAGGTGGACTTATGACCTAGGATCACTTATATTTTTGCAAAAATAGTTTAAAAACTTGTCTCTTATTCAAATGCGTTTTCAAAATACTAACATTTGTCTTCTTTCTTATTGGATTTTGTGGGTGTAATCCGTTGAAAACCCTCAGGAGACAACACTCCTCCTCTAGGGTAACCTAGAGGTTTAACGGCTTGTTGCACATGCTCAGTGCAATCGCGTCACCTGCGAAAGTGGTGTAATAAAATTGGTAGTTTAGATTTTTCTTTTCTTTTTCTTAGTTTTGCTCGGGACGAGCAAAAGAATAAGTGTGGGGGTGTGATTAGTATCCAATATTGCATATTTTACATCATAACTCCCATGCATATTACAAATAAATATGTGATTTTTACTCCTCTTCTCTACATATTTGCAGGTACATACTTAAAGGAGAGATTTCCAAATAATCACTTAATTAACACTAATTAAGTGATTAATCCATGATTAAGATAAAGCCAAATTCAAATCCAGATCTAGAGAGATCCGCGCGCCAATTGGAGAATCCAAATAGTCCACGTGGCTAACAACCTAACAAGAAGATCTCACCAGAAAATCTGGGCTCAACGGCCCAGATCTAGCGGCGATCCCGCGGCAATCCGCGGCAGATCTAGGCCGTTGAGATCCCAGATTTTGTGGCAACAAACTTGATCTCGAAGATTCTCTCTTGGGCCTATAAATACCTCACTTGGACCTGCGAGCAAATTTGATCAGAGAAGAGAGAGAGATTAGTGAATAGATTTGTATTTTGCTAGGTTTTCTTTAGGATTTTTAGCTCTCTATGATCTTCTTCTCCCTAGATTTCATTGCAAGAGAGAGTTGTAAGAGAGAGAGAGCTTGTATCATCAAGGAGTGACAACTTGGAGCTATACAAGGATTGATCCATTCTTTACTTCTCTACTTGAGCTTGATTCTAGTTTGATTTCTTTCCTTACTTGCTTTGTTTACTTTCTTGCAATTTAATTCATGTTTAGCTTTTCTTTTGTAATGGTGTATAGCTAATTCTTTCTCCATGTACTAGCTAACCACTACCTTGCTAACTTCTAACTCATGGGTGATTGCTTTACTTCATCTTGCAAGTTGTATGGTCTTCTCTTCTCCGATGGGTTTCTTTTCATTTCTTGGCAAGATCTTGTTGTAATTCTCCATATGATTCATGTGTGCCTCACTTAGAGCCTAGTCTTTGAACTAGTGCCTTGATGGAACATGGAGATGGATCACCAATATGCTATTTGATGTACAACTTCATTATGTCGATTCTTGAATGTTGTATGTTCTTCATTTGCATCCCTTGAGTGTAGCTCTTTTGATTCCATTATTGAAAGTCTAATTTGTAGGCCTATGACCATCTATGGAGGCTACAAGACAAGTCCAAGAATGATCCCCATCATCTAAGTGGGAAAGTAATTAGATCAATACGCAAGACATATCTATGCCAATGAATCAACATGAGGCACGCATCACTATCATGGAGTTTAGTAAGTCTTTAGCAAGGTAGTTAAGGTTAGCTAGTCATGGTTTTCTTTCATTCAAGTTTTCTAAAGTTTTTTTTCCTTTTAGTGTGAATACAACAACCTTGATCTTGATTTCTTTTCACTTACCACCATGAACATATCCATACATTCTTTCATTCTTTTCTTTGTGTTTTATTCATTCTTTTAAGCAAGAGAAGAATTCTCGTTTCCTTTTCTAACTCATATCGTAACGCTTCTACGCTAGCTCTCCTTGTGGTTCGACTCGGTATCGCTTTATGCTATAGCGGAAGATTGGAACAAGGTATATCAATTACATATTTGAAGTGAACAAGAATCAAAGGTGAACTCTAAACCATAAACCATATCTTTTATACCTAATTCTTGTGCAAGAACTTCACGTACCTTGCTTAGTACCAACCACTGATGGCCGAGTATCGGCTCCAAAAGATGGAGACCACTCTCTAATCAGACAGGAAAATTCCTTACCGGTGATCGGTCGCTCGATGACCAAAGGAGGAACGCCCTCCGCCGCAGAAGTCGCTACTTCTTTTCCCGCTCGTCTCTTGGGCGCCATTGAAGGAATGCAAGAGTGCTCAAAGTACTCTGAAGCAAAGGAGGAAGAAGAAGAGGAAGAGATAGAAAGTTCTCTAAAAATAAAGGGAGATCTTCCCATATTCAGCCCAATCGGGCTTTTATAGGCCAATCAGCGCCTGAAACGAGGCCTCGAAAAAAGCCCATGCCGCCGTTTCGAATTAATTCGAAACAGCGCCCGAAGCGCCTTCCCGAGAAGCGCCGGTTCAACTCTACTAAGAGTTAACTTTGCACTAGTGCAAAAGTGCGGACTTCGCACAATCCTTCAAGGGCTTCGCTGAAAGGCCTACCTTAGCCCTCTAAAAAGCGTGCTGCTCGCGAGACATGCCAGTCTCGCGAAGATCATTCGAAGAAAGGACTATGTCCTTAGCTCCGCACACAGTTTAGCCCAGCAATGGCCAAACTCTCAGTGAAAGCAAACAAAAATCAGATGATCAGATGATGAACTTTCATTGATTCAAAAGCAAGGGTACATTGATATTACATCAAAGTTGTGTTTCATACAAACACATTCAGTTGCCCAACAAGATCATTTGAGGCATACAAGCGGTTTTATCTGCTCCCAGGCCAGACCAACGGGACAGGAAGGGCCTTCCTCCTGCATAAGGCTGTAATCAATGGTGCCACAAGGACACGGTCATTTTTCTCCACAAAATGGCAGGTCTTGCCAGGCTATTTTTGTTGAAGCCTGGCAATAAAGCTTATCGCCGCCAACACGTCAGATCACCTATAATGGGAACTAGTTTTGATGCCACGGATCTGACGGGTGTGAGGCCCGCTCCCCTGAAGTGGATCGTCCCCGACAAAGGCCACCAAAGTTGAAAATCGGCAACGATGTCAGTGATCTCACTGATCACCTCCGACGAAGCGGCGGCCAGCCTCACCTCAGAACGAATCATCTCGGGTAAGAGGCTGCCAACAGCCCCTGGGACGCGCATCCGCTGCCCCGAATTGTTCCTCCTGCTTAAAAGTAAAGCTTTAACCAGGGAAGCATAAGGCAATTTTATGGCTTCTTCCATCAAGTCACCAGACTGACAAGCATAGCTCACTGCAAGGCAAATTGGAGCAGGTTAACGGTCAAGCGCAAAAGAGCTGTAAAAATACTAAGTCAGATTCTTCGGCGGCAAGGTAATCCAACTTCAGTCAAGGCAGAGGATAAGCCTCGCCTGCACGGCAACCATGGGCTGGTTCAGCAAACGCCAAGTCCTAGCCTCACCTCTATGGCAAAGTCAGACTGATCTTGTGAGGAACAGTCTCAACACTCACCAATATGGCAAGACTGGCTCAACCTTTGAAGAGACCAAGTCCTAAGTTCTGCCTGTGTAGCGGACTTAACATGCAGTGATCTTTCTTTGATTAATCAAGATGATAGCTTCACAGAAAGCTGTGCTGAAATTCTTCTCTGCAGATCAGCCAAGTGCAAGATGAAGAGTAAGGGAAGCCAATCCCTAAAGCAGCTGTCAAGCTAAACCAAGGCAGCTGAATTCCCTAAAAGTAGTGAAGTCTTTGAATGATCAAGACTTACTGGTCCTTGGCCGGTTAGACAACCAGAGCGGTTTTCCCACTAATTCAGAGATCTGGGTATCTCTCACAACCAAGAGAAGAGAAGAAAGGCAAGGCATTTCTCTTCAGAGGACCTCAAGTGTCCTATTTATAGGCCCCATGGCCTGAGTGCGATCACCTCAAGCGTGGAAGCATGAGCGCATTCAAGGCATTTACTGCGCCTTGATGGAAGGGACGGTTTTCCCTTGGAACCGTGCAAAGGGAGAAACGTCTCCCTCATAAAAGGCACTTATGGCGCCTTGAATAAAGGGAATATCCTCCCTTGGAAACGTGCAAATCGGAGAACATCTCTCTCGATTGGCGCGAAAGAAGGAATGATCCTCCTCGTAACCGCCCCACGGCCGTTGGCTTTGAAAAGGCAACAGGAGTTCCAAAGCGAACTTATTTCTTGGAAGCCCAGATACGGAGCTACCCCGACGCGAAGCTACTCGCGAACCAGTGCAATTCTTCGGCGAATTCATCCCAAAGCAGGATTGAAGGCGAAGCTGAACTCAACCATCATGGCGACGTTCATACTCCACATACCATCACAGTAGTTCAAAGTGTTTCAAAGTCTGAGCTATTGCAGACTCTCGAAAACTTTGAAGGGGGTCTTGTTGACACTTAAAAAAAGACAAGATTCTCATTGGTCCGAACGATGTCTAAACTTGTTGACATTTACAAAAGACAAGGGACAGACGAGCTGAAGACCAGTTTTCACCCACCTCCAAGGGACAAGGAAGCGGTTTGGACTCCACTGATCCAGCAAGCAGAACAGTGAACCCGGATTGTTTCTAAACAGACCTCAGCAGGTCTAAAGTGCTAGCATTTAGCATTACATTAGCCCAAGGAGATAGCCTCGTTTGAGAGGCTAGCATCATCCAGAGCATCGCCAGGAAGCTAACTGATAGCTTCGCCGAAAACCCTCTTTTCGGACTTCGCTAGGAATTGCCTCTAGCTCCGCTATAAGCTTCAAAGCGGGCAGCTCCGCTATCAGCCTGCTATGGTCAACCTTTGACCAATCAAAATCTCCTGATGAGATCGGATTCAATCTAATCAAATCCAATCAGGATTCAAATATGGCAGGTGATTGCCGCAATCTCTTGACTCTCTTGAAACGAGTAAGAGGATCAGGGAGAATCTCCTAACAATATGGAAAGGATCAAAACAGATCAACCGACTTGCCATTTTCTAGCTCCGCAGAAGCTATCCTAGCCTCACAGTAAGGCTACTTTCCAGATTCAAACAGATTCGGTTCAATCTGTTTCCATATCTTCAAAAGGGACGATTATACCCTTGCTCTCCCTATAAATAGCCCGTCAGGGGCACAAAGGAGAGAGATCGATCAATCGAGAGAAATCAACAGAGAAGGAGAGATCGATCAACGGAGAGGAATCAAGGAGAGACGCATGCATACGGGAGGACTCCACAAGCAGAGGCTTCTTCACAAGGCACCGCGTGCTCTTGAATTCAGAGACTTTTTAGAGAATTGCTTTCTCTAATCAGGGTGTTGATACCCTAACATCGTCCTTCTTCTCAAGGAATCTCCGGAACCAGGCGAGAAGGAATTCCTTATTGAAGGCGATTTTGAGAAGCAGCAAGAGGGTTCTACCAATCCTCTATTCTCTGATTCCCCGAACCAGGCGAGAAGGGAATCTCATCGCTCGCATCGTCAAAGGGACAAAGTGGTCGCGCGCTGACCAGACTCCTATCGGCACATTTTCCCAGAATCTCTGAGGAGATCTACTTGTAATCTTTTGAGAATACTTGTAATTTAGCTCCTCAAACCTTTTTTGTAAGTTTTCCCCCTTTGCAAACATAATGGAAAACAGTGTGCAGGTTTAACCTCAATCACGGACCTAGCGTCAATACTTTACCGCTTACTCCGTTCGAGCGTAGTTATCCCGTGAGCATGGCTTCGCCGTGAGTGGTAGTATGGCATTCATACACTTACTGTGACATGTGTGTCTAGCTACGCTGCAAGCTGTAACCATGCCAAGTGTGATAGCATTTAGTGTTGTACATTAGCTTCGCTCCAGCTTGTCTAGCTTCGCTTGGATGTTTACTTACTTGCTAATTACTTGCCTGCCAGTTTATCGATTCTTTTATTAATGGTTATGAAGAGTTTAAAATCTTACTTATACTGTTTTTCCTAAAACTACATAGTTTTCGGTATCTGTACCGATCTCGTTTATCGGTACTATTTTCCTATATCACTTAACAACTGATGTGTTATCACCTGACACCCGACATGCTAATACTTGACAATTGCCCCTGTTATGACATGCTTATCACCTGTCACCTATCTGAACACTTGTCATTGACATGTTAAAGCCTGATACCTGTTATGACTAACTCTCAACTTATGATTATCATATTACGGAATGCAGTACCTGATCTCTTATTATGAACTCCCGTTATACTTGTTATGAACTCCCCTTATGCCTGTTTTGTACTCCTGTTATAACCAGTTATGTTCCTACTCGTTCCCGTAATCCGATAATTATGTTTAGTAAGCTATAAAAAGAACAACTTACAAGGGGAATAGGAGGAAGTGATGGATGTCGATATGAAGCCTTACTTATAGTGGTGGAATACTAAACCGACGATTCTTGTTAGGGGGATTTCAGGCCCCCAAGGCTGTGTCCCGGGCGGACGGGAACTACTATAAGTATGAGCTATCTGTTCTTCATTAGCTTTCAATAACCAACCTCGACTTACTTATATATGGATGTATGTGTGTTGAGATGTACACCAGGACACATACCTAGATATATGGGTCAGACGAGTAATAATAATAAAATGCCAAGATAATCACTTGCTATGTTGCTTTTCAACTTGGTATTATTACTTGTTTTGCCACAATTTCTTTCATCGGGTTTCATGATCACTCCTCGTTTCATACTGATTCCTGGTTACCACTCATTACTTGATGTCCCGTTCATATATAGTGTGCTTGTGCTCACAACACGGTTTTCAATGCATGTTTATCATTCGAATTTATCGATACACGTGTTCTTATCTTCGTACGCCATTTGGCATTCGCATCACCACTCACCAGGGAGTTCTGACTCCCCTGGATCTTCATATCCAGGTCTCGAAGTTTGGAGCTTGTAGATTCTCCCGGATACTGATCAGAAATCTGCAGCTGAAGCGTGGATCATCGACAGATTGTCTGAAGCCCTATCCTTCTAGGCCCCCTGCTCAGCTATAGAGTTTTTCTATTATGACTCTGAGTCTCCTTTTGCACTTTTTATACTTGTATATCTCTTTATATTCTCGCATTTGCGCCTATCTGTGATGTAATATTCTTATAATATTGTGTCACATCTGATGATAACTTTGTAATTATACTTATATGTTTGAATGTATAATGCACCACGTGCTTCCGTACTCTGATTCTTACTTGTACTGATGCTTAGCATATATATGTGAGGGTATTTTCGACCTGCGTATATACATCACAATAACGTCTTCGTACCCGCGGGATCGGGGTGTTACAGGATGGTGTCAGAGCCTAGGCTCTCACATCCTCAGTACGTCCAGATAGCAAATTAATGGTAAAGAAATTTGCATCTAGAATGCATGAGTCCTGGTTATACAGTCCAATTACAAGTGCAGAGTTATCTTTTTCTTGATCACCCTTCCTTTGATTTCTAATCCCTTCCATCTTTCCACTGTTTTGGTTTGCGTAGCCTTTATACCAACTTAAGATATGGATAGACTAGGGAGGTAGCGGCTGGCTCTGAATGAAGCTTTTATATGATCTCTTCGGCCAACTCTATAAAGCTCGGGTATTTTCAGAATTGATCCACGATCGGGTTATCTTTCAGAAGTAGATATCGGGTTTTTCTACGGTTATTCTCTATTCTTGGCTATATTCTTCAGAGTGATCGATGCCTGATCTTCAGAATTCTTAACTATCAGTGTTCTTTATTTATGTTTAGTATTATCAGATTTTTCTTCATCTTCGGTATTCTGGCTCATTCTCGGAGTGATATTAAGTATGCAGTATAGCGGGAATTCTATTGCAAAGCAGTGTTATTAGGTCAGTAGTATTCGACATCGTTCAAAGATTTATAAAGCAGGAAGTACAGAAGATGTCTATATTCTGATTATTGTTCAGTCGACTTGAGAGCCCTACCTTCAGTGGTTCATATCTTGATTGGTATAATTTCCGTCCATGTCCTTTTTGTTTTCATTTTACCGAAATTGCGAGGACGCAATTTTTGTAAGATGGATAGAATGTAACACCCCGCTCCGGAATACTTACTTAGTTCCGTAGTCAGATTTTTTTAATCATATTTTTCAATTTTCTTCCTGTATTTATTTTGTTTTATGAATTATTTATATGATCATTTTGCCTTGGATCTGGATTCGTGGACTCGGAGAGCCCTGATCTGAATCGGGGACCAAATCCTAAAGTATAACTCGATTTGGTCTTTTTGGTATTCAGATTTGACCGATTTCAGTTTCAAATATCATTTCCTAATATTTTAGATTTTTCATGATTTTTTGGAATTTTTCCGAATTAAATTGCATATCTTCAAAACCAGTATCGACCAATGTCGCTGATCGATTCTCGAATTTTTAATTTACAAATAGAGTTAAATTTAAAGAAATTTCTATCACATTTATCTTTTAAAATTATATTTTCTATCTAAATACATTTTTGGAGATTTTTCTGAATTTATAGAAATTACACCAGATTTGGTGTCGACCGGTATCTTCGGAAGATTCTAGAATTTTTAATTAGAAAATGGGATTTTATTTTTGAAAACCAATTTCATATTATCCCTCGGGATGATATCTTCTATCTCTTGGAATTTCTGGGGACTTTTCGGAATTTATGAAAATCCGGTCGAGTGGGTGTAGACCGGTGTTAATGGTGGATTTCAGGATTTTTATTTTGAAAATGAGATTAAATTTCTAAAATCTGATTTCACCAAGTATCTTAAATAAAAAATTAATTTATAAAATTTTTAGAAACCTTTCCGAGTTACTTCACTTTCTGGGTTTTTTTAAAGTTTTCGGTGTTTTCCCAGAAACTAGGATTTTATCCAAATATTTTTCCTTTCTCTTTTTTCCATTTTCTCTCTCCTTCTCAGACGCAAAGCTCACCAAACATGGCTCTGATCTTTAATGCAAAGATTCCCTTTCTATCTTGCATTTAATGTTATTCCAATCAACACTAATAAAGTCACCATGACTTTCTTTCTCCTCTACAAACGCGATGCTTGCGTTTTCTACTAGACGCGGAGCTCATCTCGCTTCTGGCTTTTTTGGCCAGAACGCGAAGCTCATCTCCGCGTCTGGCTCTTTTACCTAGACGCGGATCTCATTTAAATGAGACACAAGTCTCATTTCTTTTGAAGGCGTGGCAAACTTGTAAATATTTCCATCTCTTATATATATATATATATATAGAGAGAGAGAGAGAGAGAGAGAGAGAGAGGGATCTGTACCTCAGCCGGCAACTAAGAGAGACTTTCTTAGCTGACGTTTCGTGGCTTAATTTTAACCACAACTTTGGCTGTTGGTACCGTGGTCGCAGTTTATATGATGACTGTGATTAAGTCACAGTGTTTTTATGAGGACTACAGCCATGGTCGTAGTCTTTTCTAACCATGATCGCAGTCCTAATTACTCTAAAAATATATGATTTTTTGGACTGCGACCATCTTACGGTAGACTGGGACCATATTGCAATAAGTTTGCGACCATTTTAAAGTGACAGCTGAGAGAGTCTCTCTCAGCTGTCGGCTGAGGTATAGTTTTCACATATATACACACACACATACACACACACACCCCCCTTTCTTTTCCTCATTCTTTCATTATTCCCTTCTTCCTTTTTCTTCCAGCAAACCCAAACCAGCAGTAAACCAGCCCCTTGGCTGCGTTTCTAGGCCACCATCTCCACCAACTCCTCCACGCTCCTTCTCTCCTCCATGTCCTCCTCCATTCAAACAACAACAACAACTATAGCACCAACTTCACCACCATCTTCTTCTTCTTTCTTCCACTAAAACAACCCACTTCCACCACCATCTTCTCTCCCATCTCCACCACCACCTTCACCACTTTAGCCACCAACAACCACATCATCCTCTCTTTCTCGTCGTACTCTTTTCAACGAGCTATTTCGTCGCTTTCCGAAGCCATGTTTCAAAAATCCTAAAATTCTAAAATGAACTAGACTTGCACCACCCTTGGCTTGGGCTTGGGGCTTTGGCCGCC
Source organism: Agave tequilana (assembly GCA_038442645.1). Classification (NCBI taxonomy): domain Eukaryota; kingdom Viridiplantae; phylum Streptophyta; class Magnoliopsida; order Asparagales; family Asparagaceae; genus Agave; species Agave tequilana. Next base: position 27,414 of record JAVJIF010030722.1, on the reverse strand, counting down.
CATCTTCGGCCACCTCCGGCAGCCACCGGCAACCGTCGGCTAGGCCATGGCCGGCCTTCCTCCCCCTTCCCTTCTTCTTTCTTTCCTTTCCTTACTTTCTTTTCTTCCCTTCTTTCTTTCTTTCTTCTTCTTCTTACTTCCTTTTTCTATTCTTTCTTTCTCTGTTCCATGTAATTCATCTCCCTCCTTCCCTGCGTCTCTCTCATCTCCCTGTCACTTTCTTTCTCTTATGTTAATTGCTAGACGCGGAGCTCACCCCCGCGTCCCAGCAATTCTTTAACGCGATCTTCCCGTTCTTGATATATGTATAAAGCGACATTCACGTTCGTGTATCAACGTGATGCGGAGCTCACGCCCGCATCCGCGTTCTTCTCGTGCCTTGGCTTAAACGCGGGTCTCGAACCCCGCGTTTGTGGCATCTACGCAGTGCGACCCCCGTGTCTTACTCCCAACCCCACGTCTCCCTGTACACTCTTTCTTTCTCCCCCCTGTACCCTCTTATACTCTCTCTAGACTTCTCTCTCTAGCTCTCTTTTTCTCTCTCCTTTTGGTTCTTTCTCTCTCCTCCTCTATATAATATAATATTTATTATATTTGAACGCATATTCTCGTTGGTTATCTGGATTCTGGAGATCGAGGATTTCACGGTGTTTTCTGTATTTAGGCGAGTGTTCTCGCTTTCCCTTTGGACTTTCCCGTTTTATCGGGTCAACTTGTATTTGCATTATGTATTCATATCTATATTCACATTTTGTATTGTAATGTGCTCCTGTATTTGTAAGAGGCCAAGAGCCCAGTATTGTCGTGTATATACCTGTGACAAATACTTGTAACAGTATAGATAATATTCTATATGTGTGCTGTTTGGAACTAACACCTTCTGCAGGTACCCTTGCCTTCGGGCCTAACCTCCGGGTTCAACCTCTCTAAGATTTTAAAGTCCTCTGGACTTTCTATATGCTACGCCTGGTAGGCGGATCTAGCGTCAATACTTTACCGCTTACTCCGTTCGAGCGTAGTTACCCCGTGATCGTGGCTTCACCGTGAGCGGTAGTATGGCGTCCATACGCTTGCTGCGACACGTGTGTCTAGCTACGCTGCGAGTAGTAAGCACGCCAAGCGTGATAGCATTTAATGTTGTACATTAGCTTCACTCCAGCTTGTCTAGCTTCGCTTGGATGTTTACTTGCTAGCTAATTACTTGCCTGCCAGTTTATCAATTCTTCTATTAATGGTTATAAAGAGTTTGAAATCTCACTTATACTGTTTTTCCTAAAACTGCATGGTTTTTTCGGTATATGTACCGATCTCGTTTATCGGTACTATTTTTCTGTATCACTTAACAACTGATGTGTTATCACCTGACACCTGACATGCTACTACTTAACAATTGCCCCTGTTATGACATGCTTATCACCTGTCACCTACCTGAGCACTTGTCATTTACACGTTAAAACCTAATACCTGTTATGACTAACTCTTAACTCATGATTATCATATTACGGGAATGTAGTACATGATATCTTATTATGAACTCCCATTATGCTTATTATGAACTCCTGTTATTCCTGTTATGTACTCCTGTTATGACCAGTTATGCTCCTACACGTTCCCATAATCTGATAATTATGTTTAATAAGCTATAAAAAGGATAACTTACACGGGGAATGGGAGGAAGTGATGGATGCTGGTATGATACGTTACTTATAGTGGTGGAATATTAAACTGACGATTCGTGTTAGGGAGATTTTAGGCCCCCAGAAGATGCGTGTTAGGGGGATTTCAGGCCCCCAATGGCTGTGTCCTGGGCGGACGGGAACTATACAAGTATGAGCTATCAGTTTTTCATCAGCTTCCAATAACCAACCTCAACTTATTTATATATGGATGTATGTGTGTTGAGATGTACACCACGAAACATACCTAGAGATATGGGTCAGATGAGTATTAATAATAAGATGCCAAGAGAATAACTTGCCATGTTGCTTTCCAACTTGGTTTTATTACTTGTTTTGCCACAATTTCTTTCATCGGGTTTTATGATCACTCCTCGTTTCATATTGGTTCTTGGTTCCCACTCATTACTTGATGTCCCGTTCATATATAGTCTGCTTGTGCTCACAACACAGTTTTCAATGCATGTTTATGATTCGAATTTATTGATACACGTGTACTTATCTTCGCACGCCATTTGGCATTCGCATTACCACTCGCCGGGGAGTTCTGACTCTCCCGGATCCTCATGTTCAGGTCTTGAAACTTGGAGCTTGTAGATTCTCCCGGATGCTGATCGGAGATATACAGCTGAAGCGTGGATCATCGGCAGACCGTCTAAAGCTCTATCCTTCCAGGGCCCCTGCTGACTCTAGAGTTTTCCTATTATGACTCTGAGTCTCCTTTTGTATTATTTATACTTATACATCTCTTTGTATTCTCGCATTTGCGCCTATCGGTGATGTAATATTCTTGTAATATTGTGTCATATCTGATGATAACTATGTAAGTGTACTCATATGTTTGAATATATAAGGCACAACGTGCTTCCGTACTCTGATTCTTACTTGTACTGATACATAACGTATATACGTGAGGATATTTTCGACCTACGTATATACGTCAGAGTAACGTCTTCGTACCCGCGGGATCAGGACATTACACATCTTCTTACAATAACTATTCTAAATCTATTTCTTATCCTAAATTCTTAGCTCTAATACCAATTGTAATGGTCCCAGATACTAATAATCTCAATTAACATAAACATCCTTATTATTCAAAAGATTATCATAATCATCTATGATTTCTTAAAAATTTCGAAAACAACTCCTTTGTATTTAGTCACTTGACCCAATTACAATATATATCAATATCAGCCTACACGGCTTATCTCAATCCAAATATATAAATCAAACTCAAAAGTCAACCACACAGTCATGATAATATTTCGGCTTAACATCACTGACTTATCAAATTCATAAAGCAGATAAATCTCACTATCAATATTCACATTAAGGGTCTGTTTGGTTGTCGTAACTGGCCGTAATTCGTAGTTGTAATTGGTAAAGTCTTTTACAATTGTAAATGAGTTACATGTATGTAAATTTTACGGTGTTTGGTTGGTAATATAAAATTGTAAAGTGAAAAAGTGTATTGTACTTTACGGTGTTTGGTTGTCGTAATGTATAAGTCGTAAGTAAAAAGTTGACCATAAAATTAACTATTTGGTGATTTTAAAAGTTTTAATACTGCAAATAAATATTAAAAAAGTTAAATATTAAAAATTTTAATATTAATATAAAAAAATATTACAAATTTGTATGACCACAAAATTAACTGTAACTGGGCTGTAAGTGAGTGGTAACTGGGTTGCAAGTGAGTGTTAGTTGAGTTACGTAAGTCTTTTACGAATTACGGTCCAAACAAACGCCGTAGTTGTAACTGAGTAGTAAGTCATTTACGAATTACGGAGTTTTACCGCGAAACCAACGGCCCCTAAAATAACTCACGAATCCACAATATAACTCAGCACTACTATAACTCCAACTAAGCATAATCATTAACTACCTCATCTTTACATCAATATATTTAACAATATAATACACATGCTAAAGAACATATTGACTAAGGCTATGAGCATGTACAACAAGAACTTTCTAAATAATAACACATAACTATATATGCAAATGAACGTATAGTGAAACTTCTCCACAAAACGCCCGAAGTCTAAGGTGGGCCTTCATCTCGCCGCAACCTGAAAACATGAAATTAGAAAGAAGCGAACAGCTCAACGAGTATAGTCAAAAGAATATCAAGAGATGATAAACATAATCCATATGAGGCATGATGATCCCAGTAATAAGGCAAGTCTTGAAGAATAGAGAGAGACAAGAAGTCGATGATATTTCATAATTTAACGATCAGGACAATTGTCTCCATAATCTCCAAGGACGGTTTGACTTTGCTGGTCGTAATTTTCTATAACTTTTTCTTTCTTATTTTCATTCTACATATTATAGGGTATATGAGTTCAATAAAGTCTTTTCTTAGTAAATTTTAGTTTAGCTTATGTAATCGCTATCACGCGCATATCTCGTATATAATGCACGAAGTGCGCTATCCATGATCATACCTCATAAATGTAGTTTATCCATTCATAATACAATTATCACAAATGTACTTGCGTGCCAAATAATCATATTACATATATGTATACACGTATCTCATATGTGACACACGGGACTGCACAAACCACACTAACTAAATCATATTACATATATACTCGATCACTTATATATTTATTACCAGGTTCATCTTATGTATACACAACACGTGTCACACACATACGCAAGTTCAATACTATATAACATTTATATACTTACTGGTATACCACGCATAATCAAGTTCTACAATTTTAAGTATTTACCCATCACGGGGATTGATTTACTAAAAAGGCACATATTAAGTTATTTGGTTAAATAACATAGTTGTCAATATCAGTATCTGATGTTCGATGTAGGTTCATAACATATCCACTTCGTTATTACATATTTAGTCTACAATATAAGTTGTATAATCATCACCAGTACTCAACCATCAATACATAGTTTCATATACAGACAAGATCAATCAATCAACGAAATCAATCCCTACTACTTGGTCTTATATGCAAACATGAACACTTTAGTTTCAACAACATTTATCAATCGGGCACACCCCCTACCCATCACGAATGGATGAAAGTATATCACTCGGGCATACCCCTTGTCCGCCACGAGTTTTATATAGTTAATACTTCGCCACATACTCCACCATATACACCGTCATAACTCTGTCATGCCACAACATATCAATACCCCATATAAACATACACTTGCCATCAAACATATCAATCAATAAACAATCATCAAGAAGTTACCAATTATCTCTGGTTATACGAAATATCACAATGTATATGTACAAATACTACACACATCCACATCCAAGTAGTCAGGTAATAAATCACAATTAGCATGTATTAATTATTACTATTGCTCCATTACTTGTTAAATGTATCTCTGTCCATACTTACTTCTACTTAATATTCATACTGGGACACCAATCCGCCTATTGCGCTACAACCATACACACACACGGTTCAAAATTTAGAGGTTTAAAGTTGATTTAGTTTAGAATACTAAGAATAGTGAATTCATCACCTTGAGGATACACACACACACACACACACTCTTGGTACCTCCTTGTCCAGGAGGGATTTGGAATTAGTAATTTCCGCATTCATGATTATTAACAATCATTGATAAAATTTAAATTACCTTAACATAGCTCAATGAAGATATCTTATTCCTTTTATTCTAATGAGATTGAAGTTAGAAGAACATCCACCATTTATGAAATACATTACTAGGCTCTCTGTTGACCTAATGGCTTAATAAAGATTAATAATTCTCAAGTTTCATACTATTATTTTACATGCTATAATAACTAATACAATATTCACTTAGCCATTTAATTCCTATAAGGTTTTCTTACACAATTAGAAACGGTTCTCTAGTTTTATGATCATAATCATGTCAAATCTCTGATCACTATGTATTTGATTAAATTGATATGTTCAGTTTACACATAATCAATTTAGTGTACACGACATATGATGGTCTAAGTTGTGAGCTCAACTACATAACAATTTAATAATAATCTATCACATATGAAATTGTCCATGTAATTCAAGTCCGCACTATGTGTCAAATTAGGTTCATTAATTGTATATTACCAAGTTTATGTGATTAGATTATTTCACATGCCGGTATATTCTCATGTATCATCATTTGATTACGTTTCCAAGCTGACATCCTCTTTATTAGAAGTCGAGTTTATGTTAGTCACTTAATTAAGCAATTTATCACAAATTCTTGGCTCATAAGGTATATCCTCTTTTTACTATCATTACATATATTTTCAATTATATCAATTACTTGAATCAAACTCTTGTAGAATTCTTAACTTGAACACTTAATAGTATTTTGACGATAACACTTATCACACGTGCCCGATTGTGACACGTAAGAACCACAGGAAAGTAGACTCTTAACTTTCTAACGTATATCACATGCTACATGTATTTCAATTTAGCAATAGTAATTAGATGAAAACTTACTGTTTAAATAATATTCTACAGTTTTGTCTGTCAGGACAATCGACAGTACTTTTATCATAACTTTTATTTTGACATCAAAACACGACACAGAAATCTCTGCTACAATCTACACTTAATTGTATAATGATATAATATATGACCTGCTTCACTTATATAAATAGTTCTAAATAAGCAGAAACTCCCCTATCATGCTCAAGTTCTGCAACACAGAAATTTTAACTAGTCAGTATTATTTCAGCAATAACTCTAAGTCTAGACCTTCAATAGGGACACAGTAAAAGCCGTTGGAAAGTAGACTCGATTATATCTTTCCAACTGATATATTTCATTTCAAGTATACATACAAAAAAACCTAACTTTCAGATTTCAGATTTTTCACAGATTTAACAGATTTGTACAACCATTTCAAGAGTGCTTCAAACCAAGAAATTCTCAATTTCTCCTTTAATCTCTTTCCTAAATTAAAATCATAAGCAAGGTATGAACTTAAATAATTATAATCTTAATTATAAACAAGTTACAACTTAAACATTTATAATTCCCAGTACAAACTTGATCCATCATCACCATCTCCTAAATCTACATCATCTTCTTAGTTTAATTATACCATAAGTCTTTCCATCTAAATAACATCACAAAAATCAGATATTGATTAGATTTCATAACTATTTTGGAAGAATAACAAGGGACTCAACCGCAATAAGTGTAAGGGCCTTCAAAAATTTCAATCTACACTAATGAATTAGGAGGGGTTTATAAAACTTAATCTTACTCATAAATCTTTCAAAGATTAAATTCAAATCAAGGAAAAAAAAACAATATAGATCAAGGTTTAATCTCCCTAACACCCATGTTAGAGTATTACCATAATCGAATCAATATTTGACATTGAAAATTCAAGGTTAAGATTGAAACCAAATCTAAAATTTAAAATACTCCCTCACCATACATTTCCTCCTCTTCGAAGTCACCGCGCCTCCATCTTGCTGCCGGTGCCATGGCAGCCATTACCATAGAAAAGAGAAAAATGAATTAGGAAGAGAAAATCAAGAGAGAGGAAGCTAGGTTCTTTTTAGAGTTTTGATCAACTTACCAAGGAAAGAGAGTGTAGGAGTAGAGAAGAAAAAGGGCTGTTGCCCCCTTCCCCTCCGGCCGCAGGCGGCGGCCACGCGCCGCCTGCACGGCCTGCGCATGCTGTCTATACGCACAGTGCCTGCTCCTCAGCCCAGACAGTGGGTTGGGCTGCGTTACTGATTGAGGCACAACCTGCACACAAAATACAGAATTATAGAACTTTAGAAAGGAGATGTGCAAGTGCTCAATTCTTCCGCTATAGCAAGTGGCTATGCGGGTCGTGATCCACAAGGAGGGTTTTGCGATAGAAGCGTTTACAGTTTTATTGAAATCGTTATCAAAACCAAACGAGAGTTCTTCTCGGTTTTTAAAGTTAAGAAAAAGAAAAAGAAAGTTATAGTTAAAGTTAGAAGAAAGTGAAAGATTGAAGAAGGTGGAAAATCAGAAAACAAGAAAAGCGACTATGTACAATGAAGTGGAGAAGAAAGAGTTAGAGGAGGTGGTGTTGATCTATACTAAAGAAAGAAAAGAAAGAAAGGTAAGAAAAGGAAAGAGATACTTACCGAGGTTGAGTGATGATTTACCTGGAAACCGTTGCATGTTTTACCTTTGCTTCGGAGGCGTTCAACGCATAGATCATAAGCTCGAGCTCAGTCCCCGTGCACATTATATCGTCACGCCTAGCGAGAACGAAGTGATGCGGATCTTGGAAGAGGAGAACGTCTTCATGGACTATCGCTGGCTCTCACGTAGCTTGGTTATACTTGCTTTGGAATTCACTTGTACACTCAACACATACAACCAAGGTAAAGTAGAAGAGGAAGAGGAAAGCAAAACAAATGTAAAGTAAAGCAGAAATAGAAAACAAACAAAACATTTACCTTTATTACTTGCTGAGACAATGAAAGAAATAAGTAGGGTACATCGTCGGTGTCACTCTCAACATCAGCCCCTCTCTCTTACTTACATGAATCTTCTTTTACCCTAAGTTACATACAAATTACATACATAAAAAGAAAGACTAAAAACCTAAACTAAGGATTGAAAACTAAGCTAAATCCTATTATGCCTTGACGTCTACTTTCAGCACAGAAAATCCCTTTTTATAGGCAAAAACCCAACAACCAAGATCCCGGGGAGGTCGGGGGAGTTCACGCTCCCCCTAACTCCCCAAGATTGCCGCGGAAATGCGGCTATTGCCGCGTTTCTGCGGCAAGGGTGTGGCCACCTGGCCACACCCTGTTGGTAGGTCTCCCCGGTTTCTCCCTCTGACTTTATCTGGAGTTGGTTTTGCAGTTTGGCTCCGAGATTTTGAAGAAATGGCCTTGGATTCTTGGCTTTAACCGATCGATCCTGAGAGGATTCTTCTCAACGGTTTCAACCTCTTGATTTTGCCCTGATTAGTGAGTGCGAATTAATTCTGATTTAATTCAGAATTTTGGTGGGCTTTGGGCTCATTTCTCTTCAACTCCTTAAAGATTGGCCTGCAAATAAATCAAACAATTAATTAGGACAATGAAGGCTTTTATTCTAAAATAAGTATGGAATGTGACATTAAATATGCAACATTAGTGACCAATCACACCCCCATACCTATCTTTTGCTCGTCCTCGAGCAAAACAACTAAACTATACTAGAGATTATTAGACCACCTTCGCAGGTCGCGCAATTGCACTGAGCATGTGCAACAAGCCGTTAAACCTCTAGGTTCCCCCTAGAGGACGAGTTTTGTCTCGTGAGGGTTTTTCAGCGGATTGCACCCACAAAATCCATAAAGAAAGAGAAATAAAGAGTTAGTATTTTCGAAAAGCATTTTGAAAGAGAAAAATATTTGAAATATGATTATAAGATCTAAGCAATCTATAAGTTATAGGAAAGCCGAATTTTTCATGCCTAAACTTAGTCTCTATTCAAAAATTTGTTATCAATCAAAGTAAGGAGTCAAATTGTACTTCTCATCTAGTCTATTACTTTACCCTAAGTCATATGCACCTTGTGACTGTGAAATTTTGACTAAGAGCTCATTAACTCTAACTCTTATGCCTTATTTTATTTGTGTGTGTGTGTATATATATATATATATATATATATATATATATATATATATATATATTAGTGGTATTATTCCTTAGTTTAGGCTTTCTAATCTGCCCATGTAACGAGCCTTTAATCGATGACTCCCAAACCAGACGGTCTTAGGGCACCAGGTGAGAAGACACCCCTAGGACTTAAGACTCGAGCAAACAAGGCCACAAAACTAAGGATTTTATTATATGATGTACCCCTTTTAGGCGTGAATACTTATGCTTTATTAGGCACAAATACCCAGCTTAATCAGAGGATCTTTCAAACTTATCTAATCATCTTTCGCATAAATACTAAGGCTTGCTTAGGCCAAAGCACCTAGCTAATCAATAATTAGACTTGTTTTGTTTTGTTTTTTTCTTTTTTTTTCTTTTTTTTCAAACTCATCTAATTATCTTTTGCATAAATACTAAGGCTTTCTTAGGCCAAAGCACCTAGCTAATCAATAATTAGATTTGTTTATATATATATTTTTTATAAGGCATAAGAATCTTTGTTTTTGAACCCTAAGTGTGTAAGTGTATGAAGTGTGCATATTTCATCAAGGTAAAGATCACGACTAAATTACTTTGACAAATTATCTTCCTAACTCTAAAAATCAAACAAATAATCTTATTTTGACCAAGTATAAGAAATCCTAATTTGGATTTTCCTATTCCTTAAAATTAACTTAATTTCTTACAAAAATAAGTCAAATATTGTTTCTATTTTTCAAAAAGTTTTTTTTTTAAAAGTAAAGAAAAGTGTTAATTTTTTTTTTTTTTAAGAAAAAGAAAAGTTATGTTAGACCCTCCCCCACACCTATCTCATGCATTGTCCTCAATGTATGAATTAATGCATATATGCATGAAAAAGACGAAAGGGAAGGAAAAGGTTACCTTAAGGTGGTGGTTCCGGTGGTGGTCTGATTGGTCCACGAAACATGGCCCAATCAACTTTTCTTGGGTCTCGGAGGAACCCACCAGAAATTACATTAATATAACCCATGAAAAAGATGTGTCCATTAAGGATTTTTATTAAGTATGTGACCCCATCTAATTTCCAAATTTCATAACAAATTTCAGAGTCAAATTTGTCAACCACCTCATCCCAGAATGGAGTATGAAATGATAGAACAGTTGACTTGGACTCAGGAAGGACAGGAACTAATACCGACTCAGGAAGGTGACTTAAATCAAGTAAAGGTTCAAGAGTCGAAATAGGTTCAGAAATTGGGTCTAAGTCAAGAAGTTGAAACTCTAGTCCACATGTATTGTCTAATAATGGAATGTGACTTAATGTGGGTGATTCCAGTTCAGGAATGATATGTGGAGGAATCAAAACTGACTCTAAAATATTACTCAAGTTTGGTAACACAACAGGAGTCAATATTGATTCAGAAAGTTGAACTGGATCACAGATATGAGAATCTAGGTCACATATCTCATTGACTTCAATATCAAAAAATTGAGAATTTGCCAATTTGTCAATAGGATCTTCAAGAGTGTATAATTGGTCAAGTTCAATATGATCCTCACAGATGGGTGATTCAATTTCATTATAGATTGGTACAGGATCCAATGTTGACTCGGGGAAAAGATCGAAATCAGGTGAAGATACCGGAGTCATTATTGAATCAGGAAGAAGCATTGAATCACTAAGTTGGGGTTCAAGATCATATTCATTCTCAAGTTCTATTTCAGGAAAAGGAAAACTTGCTAAACTATCAATATCTTTTTCAAAATTTGGAGTTTGGGCAAGTTCAAGTGGTTGTTCTGAAATGGAATCTTGATTTTCAAAACTACATGACTCTTCGGCTCTAACAGAATAGTTAGTGACATCAGGACGGTGGGAACGTAGAGATTCGACCATCATATCTATGTCACGATTACGAGTGTTTTGAGCCTGAGTCATGGCTTCAAGCATCTTTTCATAGTTGAAGAATTGTCTTGGAAATGGTAGTGAAATTGTGAGTCCATCAGATTTTGGGATTTGTGTTTGGACTCATGCATACTCATTTCCATAATTGATGGTTTCCTATTTTGGACGGGTGGAACTGAGTATGAATCTTGAACATAATGTGGACTGGGTGGAGAAGGAGGGCAAGGTGGTTGGAAATTATGCTCGGGGGAGGTGAATCCCCACTGACTCGGTGAAGAGTTGAAATCATTATGGAAATTATAGTTATTAGATGGGGGGTATGGGTCATATTGATTCGGATAAGACCAATCCGGCACACTAGGTGGTCAAAGTTATGATATGTCGGGTTGGTAATATCCGAAAATGAAGTCGGTGTGTATATGGATTATTATTGTAGTTGAAAAAATTATTATTATAGTCCATATCACACAATAGAATACAAACAAAGAAAAAACAAACAAATAAACAAACAAAAAAGAAAAAATTCTAGCCTACGTTAGGGTAGACTTAGGACCTAGACGACTCCTAACTGGTTAGACTGTCCACGGGAGGTCTAATGTAGACTTTGACCACAAGCTATCAGCCAGGTCAGGGCAAGGTTGGTGGGAGGTTTTCCGTCAAAAGACGTTCCTTAATTAAATAACCACCAACCTTCGGGCTTTCGGCCCTTAATCCCTTTCCTAGACACTGACTTGGCAAGAGTCAAGTTCCAACACCTTTCCCCCTTAGGATAATCTCCTAATTGAGTCCGAGATGTCCCTAGGGCCAACGTCTACTCAATTTAAGTTAGGCTTGGGTTAGTGAGTGCTTGGATTCTGATTTTTGGGCTAAGGAAGGGTGATTAAATCCCCACCTTATCTTGTTATTGGGTTGGTGCCCTTAAAATCAATTTTGTGCAAGTGTACAAGGTAAATAAGATGCACTCTAAGCGATATAAATCAACAAGAGATAGTCCTATTCTAGATGCAATGCAACATACCTTGCTCCAGCACTCTTCAACAGTAAAAATTAAATGAATTGAAAAGAACGCGTGCCTAAAATGCAAACGTCTAATCAATTTTTAACTTTTGCAACAAACTTTTTACTGTTGATTATTAGCAGTTTTTGTGATGGCATATAAAAAAAATAAATAATTGCAGCAAACTAAAAATTGCAAAGCTAGCAGCCCTGCAAAAATCTGTTAGTAGTCAGCTCTTTATTGCCGCAGATCCGCGGCTTTTGCCGTGGAAACGCGGCAATTCAGAGGGCAATGGGTCTCTGCTTTTCTAGAGCAGAGGCCCAAGGCCACTTGTATGTCACTGCAATAATAATTTTCTGCTTTGCTTGCCCTGTAACCTGCAACAGAGAAGAAAATTCGTTTAGTTTTAAAAAAATTGCAATAAAAATTCAGATTTCAATAAAAACCGTTTTACCCTCCCCGGCAACGGCGCCAAAATTTGATTGAGGCACAACCTGCACACAAAATACAGAATTATAGAACTTTAGAAAGGAGATGTGCAAGTGCTCAATTCTTCCGCTATAGCAAGTGGCTATGCGGGTCGTGATCCACAAGGAGGGTTTTGCGATAGAAGCGTTTACAGTTTTATTGAAATCGTTATCAAAACCAAACGAGAGTTCTTCTCGGTTTTTAAAGTTAAGAAAAAGAAAAAGAAAGTTATAGTTAAAGTTAGAAGAAAGTGAAAGATTGAAGAAGGTGGAAAATCAGAAAACAAGAAAAGCAACTATGTACAATGAAGTGGAGAAGAAAGAGTTGGAGGAGGTGGTGTTGATCTATACTAAAGAAAGAAAAGAAAGAAAGGAAAGAAAAGGAAAGAGATACTTACCGAGGTTGAGTGATGATTTACCTGGAAACCGTTGCATGTTTTACCTTTGCTTCGGAGGCGTTCAACGCATAGATCATAAGCTCGAGCTCAGTCCCCGTGCACATTATATCGTCACGCCTAGCGAGAACGAAGTGATGCGGATCTTGGAAGAGGAGAACGTCTTCATGGACTATCGCTGGCTCTCACGTAGCTTGGTTATACTTGCTTTGGAATTCACTTGTACACTCAACACATACAACCAAGGTAAAGTAGAAGAGGAAGAGGAAAGCAAAACAAATGTAAAGTAAAGCAGAAATAGAAAACAAACAAAACATTTACCTTTATTACTTGCTGAGACAATGAAAGAAAGGAGTAGGGTACATCGTCGGTGTCACTATCAACATCAGCCCCTCTCTCTTACTTACATGAATCTTCTTCTACCCTAAGTTACATACAAATTACATACATAAAAAGAAAGACTAAAAACCTAAACTAAGGATTGAAAACTAAGCTAAATCCTATTATGCCTTGACGTCCACTTTCAGCACAGAAAATGCCTTTTTATAGGCCAAAAACCCAACAACCAAGATCCCGGGGAGGTCGGGGGAGTTCACGCTCCCCCTAACTCCCCAAGATTGCCGCAGAAACGCGGCTATTGCCGCGTTTCTGCGGCAAGGGTATGGCCAGGTGGCCACACCCTGTTGGTGGGTCTCCCCGGTTTCTCCCTCTGACTTTATCTGGAGTTGGTTTGCAGTTTGGCTCCGAGATTTTGAAGAAATGGCCTTGGATTCTTGGCTTTAACCGATCGATCCTGAGAGGATTCTTCTCAACCGGTTTCAACCTCTTGATTTTGCCCTGATTTAGTGAGTGCGAATTAATTCTGACTTAATTCAGAATTTTGGTGGGCTTTGGGCTCATTTCTCTTCAACTCCTTAAAGATTGGGCCTGCAAATAAATCAAACAATTAATTAGGACAATGAAGGCTTTTATTCTAAAATAAGTATGAAAATGTGACATTAAATATGCAACATTAGTGACCAATCAGTTACCAATTCCAGAAAGGGAGAGGAGGGATTAGAAGGGAGAAGATTTGAGAGGGATCTAGGATTTTGAGGAATTGGGGAAGATGAAAGAGGGACATATTTCAGCCCTAAGAATAAAAAAGAAGGATGAGGAAATATCTATCCTTAACCCCCCCCCCCCCCCCCCGCCCCCTTTCAAAGTATATTACCATATATCAATTTCTCTCCCTTTCTCTCCTCAAGCCACATGTGCCACATTATCTAAGATAAATCCTAACCCTGCATCATCCCTTCACATGCACACCTTCTTCCTCCACTATCTCTCTTTCTATTTTGAATTTTTGTAATTCAATGATGATATTTGTGTATAAAATTGTATATATCAAGTTCCATATACAACTACATACACTTGTATATACACTATATATATAATTATCAAGTTTCATTTCATTACAATTCTTTCCCACAAAAATGTGAAAGTAAATATTTACACAAAATAATTAAGTCCATCATCACCTCTAACAAAATTGTATAATATCTTCAATAATAATTAAAATATTAAATTTATATCTTAATAACTGGGGTATTGCATTGTATGTTTTAAGACATAGATCTAACCAACTCTCTACTTTTGGCTGTCCATTTTACGCTGTTTGATAGATGGGCAAAAAGTATTCAAAACACTTGATTTTTATAAATACTTGAAATAATATAGATCAACTTCAACGGAGTGGATCTTATATTCGAATGTCGGAGGAATGTATTTGAGTTGGAAGGATTCGGTCTCAAATCATTTTGGAAGGACACAACTCTCTCTCTCTCTCTCTCTCTCTCTATATATATATATATATTATATATATATATATATATATATATATATATATATATATATATATATATATATATATATATATATATATATATATGATCTTATGAGAAAAGTTCTCAAATTAAGCTTCGTGAGAACTCCACGTTGGGCCACTTCATAAATGATCCGAACTGTTTATCTTGATTTACATTCTCTACATAGTCTAACTATGAAAAATCAAGCGATTCCAAGCCATTTTACCTACGTATTAAGTGTTTACAAAAAATATATTATATTAGCCGTAGAAAAAATATATCATCTAATACATAGGTAAAATGCTTGGAATCGCTTGATTTTTCATGGTTAGGCTACTTAGTGTATGTAAGATGTACTATTCGTATCATCCATGAAGTGGGCCTCTGTGGAGTCCTCATGAAACTTAATTTGAGAACTGTTCTCATAGAATCATCCCCCCATATATATAAAAAAAAGTACCACAGCCGCCAGCTTGAGGGGGTTTCTCAGTTGGCGGTGATATGGCATAATCTCAGCCCCAAATCGGGGCTGAGATGAGATCTGGGCTTTTTTTTTTAACATAATCCTCCCACTTAATACATCTAGATGTAGACTTTTCTTTCAAAAAAAAAAAAAAACCTCACTTAATACATCAAATCTCTTTCTCTCTCAGATCTGCTATCGATTCTTTCCCTCTCAGATCTGCCCTCGATTTTTTCCCTCTCAGATCGCGACGCTACCCTCTCCCTCTCAGAGCGCGACGCTTTCGACTCTCCCCATCTTTTTGTCCCTCCCGAGCCCCCTCTATCTCGACACTGACGGCAGTAAAGGCCTACCCCCTCTCTCTTGAGCTCTCCATCTTCCCCTCTCCTCGTCGATCGTCGCCGATCTCGAGCTCTCCATTTTACCCTCTCTCCCTCTCGAGCTCTCTATCTTCGCCCTATGGACCTCGCTAGTGATGTTAATTTGGATCCCTTATATCTACATTTGCGATCATAATGATAGTCTTATTTTAGCTGAGAAATTGAGTAGAGAAATTGATACAAGCTTGTAAATTCAGCAATTTATGGCATTGCACACCAACTACTTCCACATTGAAATAGAATCCCAACCAGGACCCAAAATCAATATCTGATTACTTGCAGAACTTCACGATCATGGCCACAGTCCTCTTTTAGCAGAGAAATTAAGTAGAAAAATTCATATAAGCTTGTGAATTTAACAATTGATGCTATTGCAAACTAAATACTTCCACATTGAAACAGAATTCCAGCCACAAACCAAAATCACATCTCATTACTTGCTGAACTTCACGACCACGGTCGCAATCCTTATACGTTCTCACTATGAGGATTGTGACCACTATTTTAACTGAGAAATTGAGCAGAAAAATTCGCGACAAGTTTGTAAATTCAACAATTGATGCGTTGCACATCAAATACTCCCACATTGAAACAGAATCCCTACTACAACCTAAGATCAAACATCTAGAATGCCAATATGAGATAGAAGGGGAAGGGAGCTCAGGGTGAGATCTTAGACGAGAGGGAGGATTTCGTGAGGGCCATGGCGAGCTCCACCCGAGATTGCGTGAGAGGACCTAAAATTGTGAGAGAGGGAGGTCGAGATCGAGAGGGTCAAGAAGAGATCAGAAGTTTGAGAGGAGAAAGAGAAAGGGGAAAATATAGAGTTGGAGTTTTTTTTTTGCAAAAAATCTCCTTTTTTGACAGAGAGATCTGATCACAGCTCCGGTGTGAGGCTTAAATGGCGACACGTCGCTGCCAGCTGAGAGTCTCTCAGCTTGCTGCTGAGGTACAGAAACCCCATATATATATATATATATATATATATATATATATAATATATATATATATATATATATATATATATATATATATATATATATATATATATACATACATACATATATACATACATACATACATACATACACACACACACATATATATGGGTCAAGTGCTCCTAATGGGTCTCCTTAGTTTATAATCTAAGGAGACGGCTTAAAACTCCAGCATTCTGATTTTATTTTCACGATCCGACCGCACATTATCATATTCATGCTATAAGATGTACGCATATAAAAAATCACGTGATTTGAAGTTCATTTACTCATTGATCTAATCGTTCTATTTTGTTCTACTGTTTAAAAACCGTTAATGTTTGAACCCAAAGAAAATAGAGTAAATAAATTTCAAATCACGTGATTTTTTATATGCATACATCTTATAACATGAATATTATAATGTACGATTGGATCGTGAAAAAAATTCGAGATGTTAGAGTTTAATCCATCTCCTTATATTACAATCTAAGCTGACCTACTAGGGACACTTTTCCATATATATATATATATATATATATATTATATATATATATATATATATATATATATATATATATATAAATATATATATATATATATATATATATATATATATATATATATATAATCTGTGTGTGTGTGTGTGTGAGAAAAATGTATATCAGCCTGCAGCTGAGAGAACTCTGTCAGCCTGCGGTGACGTGGCTCAATATTTGTCACGCCACTAACTTGCGGCCCGCTTATAGGAAGAAGTTAAATTACTAGATACCCCTTATGAAAAGCTACTCTGTCGGTAA
This sequence comes from Agave tequilana, assembly GCA_038442645.1. Lineage (NCBI taxonomy): Eukaryota > Viridiplantae > Streptophyta > Magnoliopsida > Asparagales > Asparagaceae > Agave > Agave tequilana. The sequence goes on along the minus strand of JAVJIF010030722.1, from coordinate 9,915 downwards.
AAGACAGTGGATATGTATAGTTTTTATATTTTTATATTTTATGACGTTATTCAATTTTTGTGACAATTATCTTTTATAACTGCGGCCAAACTGCCTACATTTTTTTATTAAATCACGAAACTAATTTGAATGCTTCTTTAATTTTTTTATCTGATTTGATATTTAATGATTTTTAATATAGTCGCAGTTTACTTTTTTTCGCATGTAATGTATAATGCGATCAAGGACCCGACTATGGTCGCAGTACTTAACGAGAGCGATAGTATAATCGCAGTTTACGTATTATTCTATATTTTTCGTTCTACATTTCTGACTGTTGTCTGATCCTCCTATGAACTATTAAATTTGTTTTTACATATAGTATGCGATCATGGACTGCGACTATGGTCGCACTACCGCGACTATGGTCGCAGTACTTAACGAGAGCGATAGTATAATCGCAGTTTACGTATTATTTTATATTTTTTGTTCTTCATTTCTGACTGTTGTCTGATCCTCCTATGAACTATTAAATTAGTTTTTACATATAGTATGCGATCATGGACTGCGACTATGGTCGCACTACCGCGACTATGGTCGCAGTACTTAACGAGACGATAGTATAATCGCAGTTTACGTATTATTTTATATTTTTTGTTCTTCATTTCTGGCTGTTGTCTGATCCTCCTATGAACTATTAATTATTTTTTACATATAGTATGCGATCATGGACTGCGACTATGGTCGCACTACTGCGACTATGGTCGCAGTACTTAACGAGAGCGATAGTATAATCGCAGTTTACGTATTATTTTATATTTTTTTGTTATTCATTTCTGACTGTTGTCTGATCCTCCTATGAACTATTAAATTGGTTTTTACATATAGTATGCGATCATGGACTGCGACTATGGTCGCACTACCGCGTCTATGGTCGCAGTACTTAACGAGAGTGATAGTATAATTGCAGTTTACGTATTATTTTATATTTTTTGTTCTTCATTTCTGACTGTTGTCTGATCCTCCTATGAACTATTAAATTAGTTTTTACATATAGTATGCGATCATGTGTAGGATCTATAATCAAAGCAACACAACACTAGAGGGGGGGTGAATAGTGTTTATAAAAAATTAACAAACTACTTGCAGGAAATAAAGTAATCAAGAGATAAACAGAAAATACAAACGCAAACACCGAAGATTTATCCTGGTTCGGTCCTTGTGACCTACATCCAGTCCCCAAGCAAAATGCTTGAGATTTTCCCTTTCTTTACTTGTGTACACCCACAACAAATGCCTTGTACACCACTTGACAAACACCCTTTGCCAAATGTGCACAACTTCTCTTTATACCAAAGAGAACACGCCTTGTACAACTTTCTTCTACTTCCAAGAAGACGCCTTGTACAAAATCTTCTTTGAATGAATACAATGATTTCCTATAGCCTTAATACTGAATGTGTAGTGGACAAGGTTCAGTATAGGAAAGTTTAACTTCAGAGAACTTCACTTAGGGAATGGCTTTTGGTGAAGAGCAGAAGTTGGAAAACAGTTTTCAGGAATTCTGAAATTTTTTTTGGAAAACTGATGGAAAGAATTGGTAATTGGCCTTAGGAATAACTTCCCTATTTATAGCTGTAGACTAGGGTCAGTTAGGGTAGTTATGGAACCAATTCAGACATTTTAAACGTTGGAAAACGTTGTCAAATGGATCAGATAAGAGAAACTGTCCAACAGTCAGAAACTGCTATAGTCGACTAGGATTCTGAGTTAGTCGACTAGTCTAGGCAAAACTTCAACTATTAGTCGACTAGGTTTCTGAATTTAGTCGACTAGGGATATGTCTGTTGGAAAATAGGTTTCTGGATAAATAGTGGTTGGTCGACTATAACTGTATTAGTCGACTTGGTAAATAGGCGTAGTCGACTAATTTTTGTTTTAGACAGAAACAGAGAGTTGGATAAATTTTGTATCTGATATTAGTCGACTTGAAAATGGGTTAGTCGACTAGGGTATCTGTTAGTCGACTAGGTAGGAAAGTCAAGTCGACTAATTTGCATTCAGAGTCCAAACAGAGAGTTAGAATTTTGGTTTGGAAGAAACTAGTCGACTAGGGGTTTTTGGCAAGTCGACTAAGTATGGGTTAGTCGACTATATCATAGGGCAAGTCGACTTGGGAAGGTTTATTTGTATAAGTGATCAAGGCTATTCAATATATTCTAAAGTTACAAAACAACTTCCAAAATCACCCATAATCTTCAATAGTCTTCATCTGAGGTAGAGCAATCATCATGAGGTAGAAATACTTGTCCATCATCAAAATCTAGCAACTTGATAGGCTTCAACATCTTAAATTTGTTAGGCTTCAACATTCTCCCCCTTTTTGATGATGACAACTTATGTTTATGATGGCTCCCCCTGCAACAAAACTCCCCTGCAGTAACTAGGTTATAAAAAAATATATTGCCCCTGCAGAAAATGTTAAGTTGCACCTGCATGGTCATATGTTAGTATCCATAACATATATATGTCAAATGTCCTTGATTTTGTCACAAAGTTGCAATACATGCAGATTTTTCAGAATATATGTAACATGAACACAAAGAACACACAGATACACATATCACATAACACAGATAACCAGATACACATATCACATAACATGTAACAGAACATGTACAGAACATACATGTAACAGAATATGTAACACATAATTCTCCCCCTTTGTCATTAACAAAAAGAGAAAATACATAGTCTTTAAACAAAAACTGACATAGTCTTTAAACAAAAAACAGAAAATACATAAGAGTTTCAAAAGCAAAAAACATAAAGAAACACCAACGCCAAGGTCTTCAATGCTCGGATCCGGGAGGAGGAGGTGGCGGGAAATGGATCTTGAGAAGACTCAGAATCGCTGCTTGAGTAGATTCAAAGGAATCCATCCGAGTCAGCAACAAAGATTGATTCTCAAGAATTTGAGACTGAGAGTCTTGCAAAGCTTGTTGTTGGGTTTGAATAGATGCAATCTGAGCAGACATGGAATTGTAGAATGCATCAGTATATGGAGGTGGTTGAGTTGGAGGTGGATCATTGAAAGAGGTTGTGAAGAGGAAGATGGACCTTGAGTGGGGACTATGTGGAGGTGAAGAGGGATGTTGTGGAGGAGGATCAGTCAGTTTCACGCGGTGGATGGCAGCACTATCAAACAGTTCAAAGATTTTAACAACACTAGTTTCGGAAGCTAGATCAACATGATATTTCCGAAAAATAGGTGTCAAAAAGGCGCCAAAAGGAAGGAATGAAGAATGATACTTGACCATAGTATCAAAGATGATCTTAGCCCAATTAACCTCGAGTCCAGCCATAATAGCATAGACACAAGAGGATAATTCCCTGGAGTAGTAATTGTAACTACCAGTTTTGGGACAGATATTATATGAGAGGATTCTACCAATAAGACATGTAATAGTTTTAGTTTATTGTTGGTCATAGGCAATCTGTGGCCAGGTAGAAAGATTTGGCTTAAGACATCCTCATCATCCATAACGATTTCATCAAGTAGAGGCCAGTAAATGGTATGGACAGGATACGGCCAATAGTTTTTGGAGAAAGTTTCAAGTGGACACCCTTAACATAAGAGTAAATATGGACAGCGTCCTCATTATCTTCATAGGCTAAGTTTGTATAAAACAGATAAATGAGGAATGGATAATATGCTTGCTTAAATTCAGTAGAAAACATATTATACAGTCCACAATTTCTCAAAAGGACATGATATCATATTGGTAAAAATCATCATACTTGACAAATCTCCCTGGAATGATGTCTAAAGATGATAATCTATGGTAATCCTCTTCTAGACCTGGATTCTTAAGGAATTTCTTAAAGTCAACAGTGGAAGATGATGATGAAGGGGTAAATTTAGTTTTCTTTGATTTCGACATGGTGAAAACTAAATTTGATGCAAGATAGCAGTAGATAAGCAAGTAAAGAACTGAGAATGGAAAGTTTATACCAAGATTGAGAAGAAACTAGGAGGAATTTGAAGGAAATCAACTGTAGAAGACTCCTGCAGATTTTCTTCTCCAAAGCTGTTGGTCGACTAGGGCTTCTCGGCTGGAAGATAGAATGAGGGAAAAACTAGGGTTTTAGCAAGGTAATGAAATGAAACAAGGGAAGGATAATCCTGGAAATATATCAATGGGTAGTGGATTAAAAGATAGACCTTATTGGATCCTTGACTTAAAGATCAGGTCGGGTTTTGAAGTGGAAATCCGAAAACAGAAAAACAAAATTTCACAGTTTTAGTCGACTTACAGGACAAGATTAGTCGACTAATAAGTGGACTAGTCGACTAGTAATTTACTATAGTCGACTAACTTTTGACAAATCAGAAATTGAAGTTTCTGTTTGTTACAGGAGTCGACTAGGTGAAAAATCAGGTCGACTAAGTCTTATATAAGTCGACTAATAAACATGGTAAGTCGACTAACTTAGGTAAAAAAAAATTGCCTTTGAAAAAATCTGAAAAAAATGTTTAAAAATCAGAAAAATTGCAAATACCCAAATCTCTTCTAAATTTAATAAAAGTATCTTCTTTCAGAGGTTTTGTGAATATATCAGCAATTTGATTATCAGTTGAGATAAAAGTTAATGAAATGTCACCTTTTAAAGCATGATCACGTAAAAAATGATGTCTAATATCAATATGTTTGGTACGTGAATGATGAACAGGATTTTTAGATAAATTAATAGCACTGGTATTATCACACATAATAGGTGAGTTTGTGATAGTCATGCCATAATCAAGTAAGGTTTGTTTCATCCATATAATTTGTGCACATGCAACACTAGCAGCAATATATTCTGCCTCGGTTGTTGATAATGACACAGAATTTTGCTTTTTACTGAACCATGATACTAGTGAATGTCCCAAAAGTGACAAGTACCACTAGTACTCTTCCGATCAGATTTACAACCAGCAAAATCAGCATCACTATATGATAATAAATCAAATGTGCATGATTTTGGATAAAATAAACCATAGTTGATTGTGTTATTTAAATATCTAAAGATCCTTTTCACTACTTTAATATGTGATTCCTTAGGATTTGACTGATATCTAGCACATAAGCATACGCTAAACATAATATCAGGTCTACTTGAAGTAATATAAAGTAAGAGCCAATCATACCTCGATAGAGTTTCTGATCGACATTCTTACCATTTTCATCTTTGTCCAAAAAGTAGTCGTACTCATGGGAGTATTCTTATGAGCAGAATTTTCCATGCCAAATCGCTTTAGAAGTTCCTTAGCGTATTTGCATGGGAGATGAAGATTTCATCCTTCATTTGCTTTATTTGTAGACCGAGGAAGTAAGTAAGTTCGCCCATATGGCTCATCTCAAATTCACTCTGCATGGTCTTAGAAAATTCTTGACAAAGATTATCGTTAGTAGAACCAAATAAGATATCATCAATATATATCTGAATAATTAAGATATCTTTATTAACATGTTTAAAAAGAGTAGTATCTGCTCTTCCCATTTTAAAATCAGAATTTAAAAGAAAACTTTTTAATCTATCATACCAAGCACGGGGTGCTTGCTTTAAACCATATAAAGCTTTTTTAAGTTTAAAAACATGGTTTGGAAATTTTTTCATGTTCAAAACCTGGTGGTTGTTCAACATAAACAGTTTCCTTAATAATTCCATTTAAAAAAGCACTTTTAACATCCATTTGATAAAGTTTGAAATTTAAAAAACATGAGAAAGCAAGTAATATACGAATAGATTCAAGTCTTGCTACTGGTGCAAAAGTTTCATCAAAATCAATACCTTCTTCTTGATTGTACCTTGTGCTACTAACCTTGCTTTTGTTCTTATGACTTCACCGGATTCATCAGTTTGTTTCTTAAAGACCCATCTGGTACCGATGACAGGATGATCATTAGGACGTGGTACAAGATCCCAAACATCATTTCTTACAAATTGGTTCAACTCTTCTTGCATGGCAATTATCCAAAAATCATCCGCACATGCTTCGTTGATATTCTTCGGTTCAATGAGTGAAATGAAGGCAATTTGTGTCATGTAGTTCAACTTGGATCTCGTTTGAACGCCTTGATTATATCTCCAATCACCAAATCTCGTGGATGATTCCTTACTTCAACATAGGCTTTCGGTAACTCGGTAGGAATCTCTTCATCCTTAGACATGTTAGTATCAACAGAAGATATAACAATATTATCATTAGGAGTATCTATGATATGATCATCATCATGTGGAGAAGTATTAGAAACAGGTTTAGTCAAGGATTCATCAAATTTAACATGTAATGATTCTTCAATAGTAATGTTTTCTTATTAAAAATTCTATATGCTTTACTATGAGAGAGTATCCAACAAAAATACCTTCATTGGATCTAGCATCAAATTTATCTAAAGCATCTTTTGTATTTAAGATAAAGCATTTACATCCAAAAATCTTAAAGTAAGAAACTTTTGGAATCCTATTATGAAACAATTCATAAGATGTTTTATTTAAAAATGGTCGAATAAGCACACGATTTAAAACATAACAAGCAGTAGCAGTAGCTTCAGCCCAAAAATATTTTGGTAAGTTACTATCCATAAGCATAGTTCTAGCACATTCTTGCAAAGTCCTATTCTTTCTCTCTACAACACCATTTTGAGGAGATGCTCTAGGAAATGCAAATTATGTGTAATACCATACTTATTACAGAAATTTGAAAAAGATTCATTCTCAAATTCTCCTCCATGATCACTTCGAATAGTGACTATGTTTAGAGACTTTTGATTTTGAATTCTTTTACAAAAACTTACAAATTCATCAAAAGTATCATTTTTATTTTTAAGAAAATTACCCATGAAAAACGTGAATAATCATCAACAATGACAAAAACATATCTACTCTTGTTTTAATGAAGAAACACGAGTAGGGCCAATAAATCCAAATGCAATAATTCTAAAGGTCTATTTGTAGAAACTAAATCCTTTGATTTAAAAGATGATTTAACTTGTTTTCTAATTGACAAGAATCACAAAAATAATCCTTTTAAAAGCAATTTTTGGAAGACCTTTAACTAAATCAAATTTAGAAATCTTAGAAATAGTTTTCATATTCAAATGACCAAATCTTTTATGCCATAAAAAATAATCATTATTAGAAGCAAGTAGACATAAATTATCATTTGATGACATGCATGTTATTGATAATTCATAAATGTTATTGTTTCGAAAACCTTTATATAAATATCTTTCATATTAGTATCATAAATAAGACAGACAAGCACCTTTTTCAAAAACTAATTTTATAACCCTTATCACATAATTGACTAATACTTAATAGATTGTGTTTATTAAACCTCTTACCAAAAGAACATTTTCAATAAGGGGTTTTGAAATGTTACCAACTATGCCGGTACCAATAACTTTTCCTTTGTTATTGTCTCCAAATCACGTACCTCCCTTTTTGATTTGAACGGAGATAGTAGTTGCATATGTTCCGGTCATGTATTTGGAACACCCACTATCAAGTATCCACTTTTCTTTATAAGGTACCTCATCTTCTTGGCCATGAAGCAGATATTGGCGGTTTCCCGTTGCTTCTTCTTCGTCAGAGGAAGATGAGTCGCTATCATCCCATGTTGCTTGGAAGCTTTCTTCTTCTTGTTGAACTTGTTGAACTTGTTGGACTTGTTGAAAGTCTTGAAGTGTCCTTTTGATTTCATCAATGGACAATCCTTCTTCATGTGGCCTGGTTTGTTACACTTAAAACAAGTAGGAGTATTCGTTAGTATCTTTATTCTTATTAAACTTACCTTGTTTTAAGAACCTTTTGAACTTTCTTGAAAGCATGGCCATTCTTCTTCATCTTCATCCGAATTGTCCGTATCTGAAGTTGCATGGAAGGCAAGAACTTTCTTCTTGGATTGATGTTGTTGTTCGTCCTTCTTTCTTTCTTCTAATTGCACTTCATATGCCATTAGATTACCGATTAGGTTTTCTAATGTCATAGTGGAGAGATCGTTCGCCTCTTCAATTGCGGTTGTCTTCTTCTCCCATTCCGGTGTGAGTGCTCGAAGGATCTTACGGACTCTTTCAACTTGAGTGTAGTCCTTTCCAAGGGATGCAGAGTATTGGTGATGTCGGTGAATCTTGTAACCATTTCCGATATGGTTTCATTCTCCTTCATCTTGAACAATTCAAATCTGTGTACAAGAATAGAAATTTTAGATTCTTTAACTTTATTCGTACCTTCGTGTGTTACCTGAAGTGTATGCCAAATTTGATGTGCAGAAGTGGATGTTGACACACGATTGAACTCTTCTTTGGTTAAAGCACAAAATAGAGCGTTCATCGCCTTGACATCAGATTTGCATTCTTCTTTTGATCTTCATTCCAAGCGTCGTAGTTGGTTGTAGGCTTGGTGTACGTCGCTTCTACAATGTTCCAAAGATCGTAGTTGATCGACTGCAATAGATCTTCATTCTACACTTCCAATAATTGTAATTGGTTCCGTCAAATAGCGGTGGTCGTTTTGTAGAATGCCCCTCTTTGAATTGGGATGATGTGAACTCCGTTGCCATCCTTGTATGGTTGTTGCCTTGAACCTGCTCTGATACCAAATGTAGGATCTATAATCAAAGCAACACAACAATAGAGGGGGGGTGAATAGTGTTTATAAAAAATTAACAAACTACTTGGCAGGAAATAAAGTAATCAAGAGATAAACAGAAAATACAAACGCAAACACCGGAGATTTATCCTGGTTCGGTCCTTGTGACCTACATCCAGTCCCTAAGCAAAATGCTTGAGATTTTCCCTTTCTTTACTTGTGTACACCCACAACAAATGCCTTGTACACCACTTGACAAACACCCTTTGCCAAATGTGCACAACTTCTCTTTATACCAAAGAGAACACGCTTTGTACAACTTTCTTCTACTTCCAAGAAGACGCCTTGTACAAAATCTTCTTTGAATGAATACAATGATTTCCTATAGCCTTGATACTGAATGTGTAGTGGACAAGTTCAGTATAGGAAAGTTTAACTTCAGAGAACTTCACTTAGGGAATGGCTTTTTGTGAAGAACAGAAGTTGGAAAACAGTTTTCAGGAATTCTGAAATTTTTCTTTTGGAAAACTGATGGAAAGAATTGGTAATTGGCCTTAGGAATAACTTCCCTATTTTATAGCTGTAGACTAGGGTCAGTTAGGGTAGTTATGGAACCAATTCAGACATTTTTAAACGTTGGAAAACGTTGTCAAAATGGATCAGATAGAGAAAATGTCCATAGTCAGAAACTGCCTATAGTCGACTAGGATTCTGAGTTAGTCGACTAGTCTAGGCAAAACTTCAACTATTAGTCGAACTAGGTTTATCAATTAGTCGACTAGGGATATGTCTGTTTGGAAAATAGGTTTCTGGATAACTGAATTTAGTCGACTAAAAAATGTGGTTGGTCGACTATAAACTGTATTAGTCGACTTGGTAAATAGGTGTAGTCGACTAATTTTTATTTAGACAGAAACAGAGAGTTGGATAATTTTGTATCTGATATTAGTCGACTTGGAAAATGGGTAGTCGACTAGGGATCTGTTAGTCGACTAGGTAGGAAAGTCAAGTCGACTATTTGCATTCAGAGTCCAAACAGAGAGTTAGAATTTTGGTTTGGAAGAACTAGTCGACTAGGGTTTTTGGCAAGTCGACTAAGCATGGGTTAGTCGACTATATCAATAGGGCAAGTCGACTTGGGAAGGTTTATTTGTATAAGTGATCAAGGCTATTCACATATATTCTAAAGTTACACAACACCTCCAAAATCACCCATAATCTTCAATAGTCTTCATCTGAGGTAGACGCAATCATCATGAGGTAGAAATACTTTGTCCATCATCAAAATCTAGCAAC